>APFE030203598.1:11685-27940 GCA_000404065.3 Pinus taeda
AAAAGGAACGCCTTACTGGAGCCTATCAGAAATTAAGACCACTCCGATATGGTCCTTACACCATTACTAAGGGTATGGGAGACAATGCATTTGAGCTCAGCATTCCCCCATTCCTTGGCCTGCACCCAGTGTTCAATGTGGACCGCCTTCGGCCATACTTTCCACCATTACTAGACACATCCGACATTGCAGAACAGCTCCAACCCACAGAATTAAATCAAGATTGCATGGAACAAGCTGCAACTGATCGGATCATGGACACACAGATCAAGAACACTCGCCAACAGAATATCCAACTGTACCGAGTTGTCAAAGCAGGCCAACTCCTTCAGCAGGGCAAGTGGTTCACCAGGGAACAGGTTCAGCAGAAGTTTCCTCATCTCATGGGGGAGCTCAACGCAATGGGGACCATTGCTTCCTAAGGGGGGAGGAATGATCCAGGTGGATATTGGTGGCCACCTGCCAAGCCCACCTGGACCCCCACCATTGTCTTTCTCAGCATTTTCAGTTTCCTTAATTGTAGCACAACTTACTATTTTTAGCAGTTTTTCGGGTCCTGAACTTCCGGAGCCGTTTTGAGGCCCTAAACGACGTTTTTTGGGGTTCCAGGGGCAACACGGGTCCATGGAACATGGTGTTGCCGTTCCAACAATGATAGTGCTCGAATAGATCTTTCTAATGAGCTATTGTACGCGTCAAACGGAGATCATATGCTAAAGTTACGACCCCGGGAAGTTGATGTAACCAACTTACCCCCAAACGGGGCCCACAGTTTGGCGTTTCATCTCCTAGGGTTAGGTTTTGGAATGTTAAGGGTTTTTCATTGTTTCTCAACAATAAATAGGCCTTCGAGCCTCATTGTAAGTCAGTTCAGAGGCATGTAGCCTACACATCTCTTCTCAGAGATAAGCTACCATCGCCCTAGCTAGTTTATTTCCATTTCTGGTTGTAAGCATATTTCAGTATTTTCCATTAATGAAATGAAGTATTATTTCCGCTGCATCTTTGTGCATATGGTTATCTCTGCAATTTGTTGCGTTCCTGTTTAAGTCTAGATCATTATTACTGGCCCACTCTTCACCAAGATGTGAGGAGGTATACCAACTAGTGTGATCAATTCCAAAGGATGGGGAAACCTACCCGAAGGGATGAGATGCCTCTGCAACCTCAAGTGACTTTCGAGCCATTTCACAAGTTGGGCATGGAGCTCATCGAGCCCATTGACATTCCATCCAAACAAAAGTAGTACATCATTGTGTGTACTGGCTACTTAACCAAATGGGCTGAAGCCAAAGCCATCAAAGCAACAACAAAAGAAAAGGTGTTTGAATTCTTAAGGGAAAATGTGTTTTATAAGTTTGGGTACCCTAGAGAACCAGTCACTGATCAAGGCAGTCAATTTACATCTCACATGATTGAAAATCTATTAAACCAACACAAGATCAAGCACAAAACATCCACTCCTTACCACTCACAGACCAATGGGAAAGTGGAGGTAACCAACAGAGCATTGGAAGGAATTATGACCAAGGTGATTAGCAACAGCAGAAATGATTGGGAAGATAGATTAGTTGAGTCCACCTAGGCCTACAATACCACTAGGAAGACCAACACTGAATTCATTCTTTATAAGTTGGTCTATGGGAAGAAAGCCCTACTCTCCATTGAATTTGAATACAACACCTTAAGGATGGCAGCACAACTGGATCTGGATATCACCAGGGCACAACAAGAAAGATTGCTCCAGTTGAATGGGTTATATCAATTTAGGATGAAGGCCCTCCTACACATAGAGGTGACTCAAGATCAAAGGAAAATTTGGCATGATAAGAATATAAAAGACAAATAGCTTCTAGAAGGTCATTGGGCTTTGTTGTATGATTCCTGGTACAAGGATTTTAAAGGCAAGTTAAGGACTAGATGGTTAGGACGTTATGCAAAAGAAAAGTGTCATGATAATGGTGTTGTGCAGATAAGAATCATTGATGCAAAGGTTGTCCCTTTTCTTGTCAATGGGTATAGATTAAAGATCTACAAGAAGCCCTTGCCAAAGCAAGAATTCATCAATAGCATCAACAAGAAAGTGATGGTGGTAGAGAAAGTATTAGCTTCTACCCCATCAAGTCCCTGAAGAAAAAGAAAATAGAAAAGACAGAAAAGAGAAAAAATAAAGAAACTTAGGTGAAAACGTCCATGAGGCACCTACGTCCCACTGTTGGGTTGAAAACCTCTTGAGGTGGCCAAAGGGTGTTAAAAACAAAAGGGAGAGAATGTTAGAAAATTATATATTATAGAGAAATGGAACACATAGAATATTGCATAAATATAAACACATAAAATGCATAAAACCAGAGAGACACAGATATACATGGCTCACCTAATTTGGGCTATGTCCACCTTGAACAGCCAGTCCTTCCTTTCTATTATCCAACAAAATGAAGAGACACAACCTACAGCAGATCCATTGTAATATCCTCTGTTTTCTCTCACAATCTCACCTCTCTATTACTCGCTCGAAGAATACACATATATTACACAGCCTCAAATACAATGCCCTTATACAAAGAGAGGGGTTGCCTTCTAGGGCATAAAAACCCTGAACTAAACATAAGTTATACCATCAAATCATTCTCCTAATGAATGACCCAGATTGACTAGAAATTACTATACTTTTACAAGGCAATTTTACATCTTTTTTTAGCTTCGGGGGCACTACCCCCGAAACCCCCTCCAGGGGATTGCTAGCCCCCGAACCCCCCAGCTGGGGGGGATTAGCGCCCCCAAACCCCTGTGAGGGGGACAAGTTCCCCCCGCACCCCCACCCCACATGGAGGGGTGTACAAACTTCTTGGGGTATACATCCAGCTGAAACAAAGACCTCTAAATAATCATGCTCCACACCCAACAATCTCCCACTTAGAGAATGATTGTAGCAACTCCACCGCTACTTCATTTTTTGGATAATGACTCCTCTTTGGACCTAGCTATTTCTCATCTTCATCGTCATCCTTGAAGACCAATTGAAACTGAGCATATTCTCAGTTTCTCCCTGGTTACAACTTTTGTTAGCATATCTACAGGATTATGGCTAGTGTGTATTTTTTGTAGCTTCAACTCTCCATCTCCCAACACTGATCGTATGAAATGGTACTTGAGCTATATGTGTTTAGTCCTAGAATGAAATGCTAATTTCTTTGCAAGATGAATGGAACTTTGGCTATCACTGTATAACGTGCCCATATCATGCTTCTTACCCAATTCACCCATAAACCTTTGTAACCAAATCATTTCTTTACTAGCCTTTGTAGCAACAACATACTCTACTTGTGTTGTTGAAAGTGCAACAACACTTTGGATTTTTGAAACCCAACTGATAGCTGTTCCACCTACAGTAAATACATATCCTGTAGTGCTCCTCCTGTTATCTTTGTCACCTACCATATCTACATCAACATATCCATGTAAAGAAATGTTTAAACTACCAAAGCATAATGCTTGATTTGTGGTACCTTCCAAATATCTGAGAATCCATTTCACGGCCATCCAATGTTCCTTTCCTGGATTGTTCATGTACCTGCTTACAACTCCCACTGCATGTGCAATATCAGGCCTTGTGCAAACCATTGCATACATTAAGCTTCCAACTGCTGATGCATATGGAACTTTAGACATATAATCCATTCTTCTTGGGTCTTTGGGCACATTTCCTTACTAAGTTTGAAATGGCTAGCAAAAGGTGTACTAACTAGTTTTTCCTTGTGCATATTAAATATTTTCAACACCTTTTGTATGTACTCATTCTAAGACAATGTTAATTTGTGATTTTTCCTATCTCTAGTTATTCTCATACCAAGGATTTGTTTTGCAGCTCCCAAATCCTTCATTGCAAATAAATTTGCCAATTTTCTTTTGAGCACATTTATTTCCTGCATGTTAGACCCTGTAACAAGCATGTCATCTACATACAATAACAATATAATATAGCTGCCATCATTTTCTTTTTCAGATAAACACAATGATTAAAATGACATCTAGTATAACCTTGTTCAGACATAAACTTATCAAATTTTAGATACCACTGCCTTGGAGCATGTTTTAAGCCATACAAGCTCTTCTTCAACCTGCACACTAGTTTCGCCTTCCCTTTTACCTCATATCCTTATGGCTACTGCATATATATCTCTTCCTCCAAATCACCATGGAGAAAGGTTGTATTTACATCTAACTGCTCAAGATGCAAATCTTCAACTGCTACTAGACTTAAAATAGTTCTTATTGAAGTCATTTTAACAACAGGAGAAAATATTTCATCAAAATCAATACCTTTCTTCTGTGCGAATCCCTTCACCACAAGTCTAGCTTTGTACCTTTGTTTTCCTCCATCTTCTTCCTTCACCCTGTAAACCCATTTATTCTTCAATGTAGTTTTTCCTTCAGGCAACCTGACTAATTCCCAAGTCTGGTTATGCATTAAGGAGTCCATCTCTTCTTCCATGGCTACCTCCCACTTCTTCCTGCTTTCAACCTGCATTGCTTCTTCATAACATTCGAGTTCAACAGAATCAGTCAACAATAAATAATATAATGAAGGAGAGTATCGTTCAGGAGGTATACTTATCATGGTAGATCTTCTAACACCACTTTCAGGTGTTTGGAGTGCCTGGTACTATTGTGGTGGTTGTTGTTGTTGTGGTTGTTGATTATTATTATTTTCAGGCACCTTTAATTTTTCAGTGATTTCATCAAGAACTGTGTATTCCTTGTTTTCTTTTTCCTATTTCTTTTCCTGCAACTGATTCTTATACGAGACCTTTTCATTGAATATTACATCTCTACTCCTAATGGTTTTGTGATTTTCGTAATCATATAAGCGATAACCAAAATCATTAACACCATATCCAATAAAGGTACATTTCTTTGACTTTGCCTCAAGCTTTGTTCTATTTTCTTTATTAATATGGACAAAGGCCTCGCAACCAAAAGGCTTTAGAAAATAGTAGTTTACCTTTTTACCTGTCCATGCTTCCTCTGGAACACCACCATCCAAGGAACTTGAAGGCCCTCTATTTATTAGATAAACAACAATATCTACAGCATCTACCTAAAATTGTAAAGGCAATCTTGCATGCAATCTCATGCACCTTTCACGCTCCATGATTGTTCTGTTCATCCTTTCTGACATGCCATTTTCTTGTGGTGTTCTTGGAATTGTCTTCTCTCTATGAATTCCATGCTCTGAACAGTACCCATCAAACTCTTTACTGCAATATTCACCTCCATTGTCTGATCTGAGACACTTCAATTTATTTCCTGTCTCAATCTCAACCAAAGCTTTCCATTTCTTGAAGTATCAAATACATCAAATCTATTCTTAATACAATAAATCCAAGTTTTTCTAGTTGCATCATCAATAAAAGTAACATAATAACGAGAGCCACCGAGAGATGATACCTAAGCAAGTCCCCATACATCTGTATGCACAAGCTCTAATTTTTCACTCTTATTTTCTTTCCCAACCCTGAGAAATATGACTCTCTTCTATTTTCCATAAATGCAATTCTCACAGAAGTCCAAATCAACATTCTTCAAACCCAGCAAAAAATTCCTTGAGTGAAGAATCTTCATCCCGTTCTCACTCATGTGTCTGAGCCTATGATGCAATAATGCTGCATCTGCTCCTTTGGAAGTTAAACATTAACAAAGTTAGAAATACCATTGCATAAATACAATGTACCAACCTTTTCGCCTTTTGCTATTACCAGGGCTCCTTTGGTGACCTTCCAAGCTTTATCTATGAAAGTGTCAGACAACCTTCACCGCCTAACTTCCTTGTTGAAATCATATTTTTCTTCAGATCTGGAACATGACTTACCTCCTTTAGTAGCCATTGGTTTCCATTCTACTATTTTACAAGAACCTTGCCCATTCCAACAATTTTACAGGGTTTATCATCACCCAAATGGACTTGTCGAAAATCTCCTTGAACATAGTCATGAAAGTATTTCTTATCAGGTGTGGCATGGAATTAGGCCCCTGAATCTACCACCCAGGAATCAGTAATATTTTCAAAAGAAAAAATCAAAGCATCTTGTAATATCTCACCTGTCACATTTGCTTCATGATTGTTTTCTTGTTGTGCATCTCCTTCTTTTCCTTTCCAAGATCTACAATATTTCTATAGGTGTCCTTTCTTTCTGCATTTCTAGCACACTATCCCCGATCTGGACTTGGATCTACCTTTCCTTGATTTACTGAGATATCCTTTGCTCTTTCCTCTTTCCATTTTTCTTCCCATGGACTCTGAACTTAAAGAATTACCCAATGTCTCACCGATCTTTTCCGTCACATTTCCTCGCTAAGGATAGCACTGACAACATCATCAAACTTTAAAGTACTAGATCCAAAAACAGAGTTACTAATGGCCATTACTAAACCATTCCAACTTTCTAGCAATGAGAACAAGAATAACAGAGCTCTAACTTCATCATCAAAGTTTACCCCTACAGAACTTAACTGACTTGTAATAGTATTAAAATCATTTAAATGGTCTGCAACAGATCCACCTTCCGACATCTTCATATTAAATCACTGCTTCATAAGAAATACCTTGTTTGAGGCCGAGGGTTTTTCATATAGCTTCACCAATGCCTTAATCAAACCCTCTGTCATTGTTTCCTTCAAAATGTTGAACACAATCGATGCTACGAGGCACAACCGTACTATTATGAGTGCCTTTCTATCGAGGAGGTTCCATTCTTCATCTGTCATACCCGTCAGCATCTTTCTTTTTTTGCCCAATGGTTGGTACAGATCTTTTTGATACAGCTAATATTCCATCTGCATCTTCCACAGTGAGAAGTTTTGGCCGTTAAATTTCTCGACCCTAAACTTACCATCTTCTGCCATTGCTCCCACTCGAAAGAGGAACCCTTCTTTCCTACGAGTTTATCAGCCAAATAGACCTTTGGTTCTGATACCAGTTGTTAGAAAATTATATATTACAAAGAAATGGAACACATAGAATATTGCATAAATATAAACACAGAAAATACATAAAACCAGAGAGACACAGATATACGTGGTTCACCCAGTTTGGGCTACGTCCACCCCGAACAGCGAGTTCTTCCTTTCTATTATCCAACAAAATGAAGAGACACAATCTACATCAGATCCACTGTAATATCCTCTGTTTTCTCTCATAGTCTCACCTCTTTGTTTCTCACTCAGAGAGTACACATCTATTACACAACCTCAAATACAATGCCCTCATACAAAGAGAGGGGTTGCCTTCCAGGGCAAAAAAACCCTAAACTAAACATAAGTTCTACCGTCAGATCATTCGCCTAATGAACAACCCAGATTGACTAGAAATTACTGTACTTTTACAAGGCAATTTTACATCTTTTTTTATCTTCGGGGGTGCTGCCCCCGAAATCCCCACCGAGGGACCGCTGGCCCCCAGACCCCCACAGGAGGGAAAATCCCCCCCCCCGCATGGAGGGGTGTACAAACTTCCTAGGGTATATATCTGGCTGAAACAAAGACCTCTAAATAATCATGCTCCACACCCAACAGAAAAAAATAAAAATATCTTTGGGTAAAAACCTCTTCTAAGGCACCCATGGCAGGTAACTGGGATGAAAACCTCGTTGGAGGTGGACTAGTTTTTTTACCAAAAACAAATGAAAATAAAAGAGAAAAAGATACAAAAGATGGAAATTTTATTTTGTAAGTCTGTAAGAGGGGAATAAGCACAACATGAGAAGGACAACAGGACATACAATATCCATGTTTTTATGCACCCATATCATATCTTCCATTATTCACCTAGTCTTTGATTTATAAACCCCTTCGGCTCATCTCACCCAAACTCTATGTTTTCTACAGAATTCCATGTAATCCTACAGTAGTTTCCTGTAGGAATGACAGTTGACCTTGAAAATCACAAGAAGAGAAGTACAAGAGAAAAGTGATGACACAAGCTTCTGTCTGGATGAAAAACCATTTACCTCACTACACCAAAACCATTCTTTTCATCACCATGTCACCCCTGCATCCATTAAAGAAATAAATTCAAAAAATATACATTACAAATGAAAAAAAGGAAAAGAAGAAAAAAACATAAGAGAGAGAAAAGAAGGAAAGAGAAATCATACCCAAAGGCAACATCCCTCACCTACCATTTCATACCACCCTTCTCCACTCATTCCAACACCCCTTACACTTCAGAGCTCAGGAAAAATATGAAAGTTTAAGGGAGAGGTAGCTACAGGACATCTTGTAGACATCCTATAGGAAATCTTGTAGCATCCTATCCCACAAAGGAAACCACAGAGATTGAATCCATCTTCAAAATAGGGACTACAAGGATGAAGAATCTCCTCGAGAGCTCAGCAGAAGAAAGAAGATCACCAGAAATAAGGCCCAACGCCTGCATATCAAAAGGAACAAAGCATCAATAGAGGCAAATACATAGTGAAATATGCAGATTGAAAATCACATCAAAGAGGCACCACTCTCCAACATGTGTCATCAATGAAGCACCTTACCCATAGGTATGTCATCTTACTCATGCTCCCTCATTAGTACGATATGATCAAAATTGTAGGAATAATGCGAGAGTTGATTTTATAAGTAAAGGTGGCTAGTTAGCTTGGCCACCTTTGGCCAGTCAATGAGAAGAAAAGAGTTAGACCACTCCACACGTGGAAAAAGTCAAATCAAAAGAAAAGGGAATAAAGCCAAAATTGGCTAAGTTACGGAGGATAGGAGTGGGAGATAATTACGAGGTAAGGTGAAATGATGGACTAATAGTGGGACCAACGGTCAAAAATGAGGTGCTGCTACTTAGCCAACTAGCACACCACCCCACACGATCATCCATAAATGGAAATAAAACATTGATTCCCATACGAATAAAGAAAACGAAAATTCGAGGATTCATCGAACGAAGAGGTTGTTCTTGACCTTCCTGAAATAGCAACTACAGGAAATAGTTAGCATCTACAGCACAGGAAACCTACAGGAAGCCTACAGGATACAGACGAATCAACCTATAGAGGTATCAGTGGGCACTAAGGCAGGTAAAATCAAGGTTTATCCTCACCAGAATGTATCAAAGTGAGGTAGGAGCCATACCTTCCATATTTTCCATTTGAAAAAAAAAAATCCTCAATTTGGTTAGGAATTTGTAGTGCATCTTAGGATAGAAGAATTGTATGTCACTAAAAGTTAAAATTCAAGACTTCCTCACCTACCAGAATTCTTGAACTATATCCACACAAGCCTCTACAATTACTAGGGAAAGATGACAAGAGATTTCAACAAGAGAGAACCCCCAAACACAGCAAAGATCCACCAGCGTCCTCCTGTGGTGGAAATTTCCTCAAGGCATCAATGGATGGGGTTCTTTGAGAGGATTAGTGGATACGATGATGATGTGGCTAGAGCATTTTCCCTCTCACTCATACCCCTCACTAGGACCAATTCTATTGTTGTGGTGAAGGGTTTATCAGTAGAAAATACCCCAGAGGTTATAAGCAGAATCACTACACTCCCCCTAGGGTTACCATGGAGAAAATAAGAAAAGGGTAACAACACCCTTGCAAAGAAAAGCTTCTTTTTGAAAGGATAAGAACCAATAGAGGACAAAAATTGGGTTAGAAGGGAGACAATTCCATACCCTTGGAATGAAGTGAGTAACCACCTCATCAAATATATTTCATGTGAAGGGAGATATAGTGTAGTGTATGGATACCGCTTTAGACTCCTCCAAGAACTACAATTTCGAAAGAACACACCTCCTCATAACAAATTGAGTATACCCTATTTTCTTCTACAATCCATGACAGACATGAGCATAACAGTGCAAGAGGGCAAACATCAGCAACTAACCCATCATGGGTTGATCAAACTCATCCTTGAAGATGCTCTATAAAACTTACGATTCCATGTTGCATGGAAAACATTTACAGACATTCCCTGTTGCTCTACAAAACTCAAGCTATTGAATATGACAGAAGCCCTACTTCTAGTGAGGGAGAAGAAGAAACTGAAGAGGAAAAAGAAGAAGAAACAGAGGAGGAAAAATAAGAAGAAACAAAGGAGGAAAATGACGAAGAGACAAAGGAGGAAACAGAATAAGAAACAAATGGGAAAAGTGAAGAAATAGAAGAAGAAAAAGAAGGGGAAGGAGGAGACAGAGAAGAGGATGAAAATGAAAATGGAAAAGAGGAAAAAGGACAAAAGGATGAACAGAGGTCTGTAGCTCAAAACAGACAGGAAGAATAATCACCAAGGGTGTCTCCAGAGCCTACAAAGAAAGAGGTAGCAATTTCTCTTACTGCCCTAAGTACACCTGTCAAATCAAAGGGGAAGAGGCAAAGACAAACCCCACTGTACTTCAGGACAGGAAAGAGCACTAGGATTAAACAAGGGAGACCTCAAACCCTCACCAAAACCCCAATTGTCATTGAGGATTCACCAAAGCAACAAGATAAGGCAACTCCTCTAAAGAAAAATGGAGAAGTAACATCAAAACAAGCTTCTCCCAAGTCTCCAATCACCTATGTTAGGAGGCTTGTTGCAAGGTCAGCCTCATCAAAGGGAAAAGGATTTCTATAGGAGACAAAGTCATACCTACAGAAATCATAGGCCATCCTAAAGGAGACTCTGTCAAACCTACATGAAACACAAAAAAGAGACCAGGAAGGAAAACTCAATAAGAAACAAAGGAAGAAGGCCAAGAACTAAAATAACATAGCCCACAGCTAAACCTCAACTCCTACTACAGGTTCATTGAAGGAGGTAGGGTGATACCACAAAAGTTTTCCATTCCCCTATTCTTTGAACTTTAAAAAGAGAGGGCAAGGACACATAGGTGGATACAAATTGCTAAATCAAAAGGGGTAGAGGATGTAGGCCACATGGAGGAGAAATTGTAGGAGATGGGAGGAGAACTGAGTAGCATAAGAGATAGAGAAGCAATGATGAAATCTTAGTTAGAGGTTGAGAACACATGGCTAAGGAAGCATCTAGAAGGAAGGGAAAGTGAATTTGAAACTATGGCAAGTTTTTCCATGGAGGCAATCCAATGTAGGATGCCATCAAATTCTTATGCCTTATACCTCAAGGAACAATGGCTATAATTATAGATAAAAACCCTAGCATAACGAGGAACTATTCCCTTCCAAGACTATAAAAAATTCATTAATCTCTGTGATCAAAGCACCTTGGAAGATGGAGCAAAGATATCCGTGTTTTACCTACACAATTTGGCCTTGACATATTTAAATGTGTGGGACCCAAATCCAAAGCTAGGGGACTTCCAATTGATGGCCTTAGCATCTTCTATGAATCATGAGGAGGCAAGAGATACAAAGATGAAAAAGGCAATGGAAAAAGAAGAGGAAGAACCCCTTATGATCATAGAAGAACAATCTAACCCAATGGATGTCATCAGCACCCACAACCTCATTGCAAACTGTCCCAAGCTTGCACCAAGGTACCTTGTTGTACAAGAATAAGAAGTCACACACTTTGAAGACATGCTCATATTGCTAGGAGATGACAGCCAACAAACCTACCAAAGGAGATGGAAATCCTTGCCTTACAACCTAAAAATTAGATAAAATCATTCTCTTGATAGAATGAGAGAGGCACTAAATAGAACCCCAATGTATAAAAAGGCACTACAAAGACTCAAAGTCAATTGGATTGGCTTGAGGTTCAATCCACCATTTCTTTTGGGAATGTTGGAAGGAAGAAAAGAAGAAGAAGAAAGAAAGAAGTGGGAAGAGATAGAGAAGAAGGGATGGATTTATTCACAGGAGGAAGAAACTACAACAAAAGCATGGGATGTTAGGGGAGCCACCAAATCAATGAAGGACATGGACATAGATTGAGTTGCTCAGAGGATGAGAAACACGTTTAGTAGGGGGTGATGATGAGGCTCATCATTGGGTAAAATATATGGACATTAATACACCTCCAAGCTTACTAAAATCAAATCTTCTCATAAGCCTTTACATGTTTTAATTATATTTTTCGTAATGAGATGAGTAAAAGTAAGATGTTATGTCTAGTGGTCTAATGTGCATTCACTGCAGGTTTTTGGGAGCAAATTATGGATAGTTGCAGGAACTCGGATGAGACAAGAAGGAGAGATTACAGGAGAGGGATATCCTTCATTAAATCCTCACTCATATGAAGATCTCTCAATCAAATCACACCATCTCGGAGTTGCAGGCAGCTGACTCATGAGGATCATTGGCAATCAAGCCAGTGATAGTTAAGAACCATTTAATCCTAAGATTGGGAGCCAAGCCTCCCTAGATTTAAGTAAGTTGTTGGAAACTTTAGTTGTATAAATAATAATGGCTAGAGCCTCATAAGGATTCAACTTTTTTATGCAATATAGCTAAGCACTTTCGAGTTGAAGGATTGTGACAAAACACTGTTATGTATTTTTTGATATGTTAATGAAAATGAGAATTCCCCTGATCCAGTACTAAGTTGACTCAGAGGGTTGAAACTCTTGGGTTAGGGCCCAACCCTAGAAGCAGAGGTTCCTCTTACTGTACTTGTATGGAAACAATTGTAGAATTGAGGCTTCTGTGATCCATCATAGTTATAAGAAGAGCTTCGGCGTAAATCACATAAAAAAGACCTTTGTCGACGCGTTTCAAACCAACCAGTGTGGTTCATCGTCAGGACAAGTTGAAGAAACAGATCCGGCCTAGCATGTTAAATAGACTGAGCAGAGACTCCAATGGCTAAATAACAGCTAATTTTGACTCTAGGACCCAGGTCAAAATTATATTAATAAATTTAATATATTATATTTTTAATTATTAGATTAATAATATATTATTCTACTTCTGGAAATAAGTAAAATTAGGTTACAATAATAAATAGTGAATAGCATCAAAAGTAATTTTTTATTTAAATAGCATTAGTTTTTCAATAAAAATAATACTAATGGTTATTAAAATTATTATTGTTTGATGATTTCTTTTGAAGAAATAATTTAAGTTACATAAATAAAATATATATTCTTATTCCACAAATAATAATAGGATGTTAGGATAAAAATAAATGAATAAATATATAATTTTAATGGTAATTTAAAAACAATAAGTTATTCATTTATTAAATTATTAACTAAATATATATATGAATTATTTATTTAAGGTAAATGATGAGATTAATAATCATGGCGGTTAGTTCAAAAAGGTAAGTTAATTTGTTTATAAAATTTTACTAATTATTATTGATGTTATATCAAATTTTGTCTGTTTATAAAATTATTAAATTTACTAATTATTAATACTAAACTTTAGTGGTTAGTTTGAAAAGTTAATGAGATTGTTTATTAAATAATTTAATTTATTATTGAGATTAATAATATAATATATTATAATATATAATATAATAATATATATAGATTTTTTAATCATATTAAATTGTGATAAGAAAAATATCTAGAAATGCCATACTTATTTCCGTCAGTTTAAAGAGCTGAAAAAAAATTAAATAAATAACTAAATTGTAGCAATAATAATATAATACCAATACAAATACAAAAAATAAAAATAAAAATATCAATAACATAAATATAATAAAATTAGAACCAAGAATACATAATAACTTAAATACGTCAATAATAATAACCTTATGAATATATTAAATAATTAACTACCAAAGCTGGTAAAGGTCCCTCATCAATGAGAAAATCATACACCTAAATAAAATCAAATTAGATTAATACCTAGATTTATATATATATATATATATATAATATAATTATATATATATGAAATAAGAAGCTACATCCGAATAAGCAGAATGTAATATAATTATAACAATCATAATAAATACAGGAGAACACAATATATAGTAAGGATATTAAGCTGGCACGATCTATATCTGTATATAAATTTATATACTCAAAAAGATTAAACTATACGAACATTAAGGAAAGAAATCAACCTTGAAAAGCGACAAAGAGACACAAGAGGCGAAGGACAGGATAAAATCCAAAGGATACCCTAGATCAAGGAGGAAAAGGAAGAAAATAGAAGGCAACAGGGGGAACAAAGAAAGCACCCTAGATGAACAAAGGGGCGGGGGGAGGGGAGGGGAAAGGAAGAAACACTAAGACGACAGGGCAGCGATCCAACTTCTACTTACCTTCCAACCATCATCTCTGTTGAGATCGTTAGGTCTTCTTTCAATTTCAATAGCTTCCCTTAACTTACGATGATGGAACCGGGCCACCTTGGCAATGACTTTGGCCTCCTCTATACAGACATGATGCTTGGTCTTGTCCACATGCTCTGCTAAGGCCGAGGACTTTGTTCTCCCATGCCTCAGGTCTGCTGCATGTTCACAAATTCTCTGCTGGATGGAGCGCCCTATTTCCCCTATATAGGGTGTCCCACAAGAGCAAGGAATCAGATAAACACCCTTCATGTCTTTAGGGTTAACAGGATCCTTCACCGACCGAAGGGAATTACGAATGGTTTTGAGGGGCCTGAAGGTTGAGGGAATATCAAACCTTCTAAGGATCTGAGCAATCTTGTCTGTGTTCCCTTGGATATAGGGAAGATGGACACCTAGATGGCGCTCCTTAGGCTCTTTCTTAATAAACGCATTTTTAGAGGCTTTAAGGAAAGCCTTCCGACCTAGGTGCCTAGTATATCCGTTATCCACAAAGACATCAAGGAGGTGGGATCTCTCTCTATCTAGGCTCTCATTATCCAAAATCCTGAGGGCACACGTAGCCAGGGTGTTAAGAACACCCATATTCTGAGCAGGGAAATGATGGGAATCGGCATGAAGATACTGCTCTGTGTGCGTTTTCTTACGAAACACTGAGTGGGAGAGAGAGCCGTCCTTCCTCCTAGAAATAATAATATCCAAGAAAGGGAGGCTACCATTGACCTCTTTTTCCATGGTGAACTGAATAGCTGAGGACTAGCCGTTGAGGTGATTGAGGAAACGATCTAGCTCCTCATGGCCATGGGACCAGATGACATTAGTGTCATCTACATACCTTTTCCAAAGCTTAGGAGGGAGACGTTACATTGGAAGTATTGGTGAATTTGATTACTTTTCTTCCATTTGTGCATAGATTTAACACTAGGATTAGAAAGATAAGGAAATATCATAAAAAGGATGATAACAGGTGGATCTTACCTCATTCCTCCCTTCAGGGACCATGGTTGGAGAAAAAACTCCCATTCAACCCAAAAAGACGGAATTCTGGTTTCTTATGAAATTTAGGGTTTTTCTGCTAATTAGGTCAGCATCTTTTAGTTTTAGAAGATAGGTTTCAATTGTCATTTCTGATATCTTAAGCTTTGTATTAGATTTCATGGTGCTTTCATAATAGACTTCAAGTATTTCCCTGCATGAACTAGGCAAATAAATGATGAAACTTTGTTTTCCTTTGTTGTTGTAAAACTTTCTTGTTTTGAAATTATTTATGGATAAATGACAACAATGATGTATATATTGCAGGAAGACCTCATGTTACACAAAAATATCGTCACCTTGATTATTTGCAATCAATATGGGTCTATCATCACTTGTATCGTCCTCCTAAGCAAGTCTCAAACCTCGGCTCTTCAAAATAAGCTTTGGAAATGAGAGAAAGACATCAAAAAACAATGTAACTCTGGTTCCGCACTTTCTCTCACTTTCGCCTGCAGGCCCGCACCCTTTGTTCATATTACCTACGTACTTATATGCTCTGTCTGTAAAGGGGAGGGTGCGTACCCCTGTGAAAGTCAAAAAGGCGCAAGTTTATCCTAAAAAACTCACTTTTGGGTTAATTCTAGATGTTTCTAGAAGGAATTTTGACATGGATTGT
Organism: Pinus taeda; assembly: GCA_000404065.3. Classification (NCBI taxonomy): domain Eukaryota; kingdom Viridiplantae; phylum Streptophyta; class Pinopsida; order Pinales; family Pinaceae; genus Pinus; species Pinus taeda. The sequence continues at coordinate 27,560 of APFE030203598.1, forward strand.
TCGCCCCAAGGTGGTTCATGCATCCCAAAAGAGAAAGAGCTAATCCCTTGTTAGGAGGAGCTATCCCTTTGAAGGAGGATTCTATCCCTTTGAAGGAGGACCTAGTAACTTCCCTCCATTGCACTATAAATTGAGGCATTGGATTAGTTGCCAGAGAGGTTAGAAGCTGAACATTTTGAGGGTAAATGCTGATGAAATCAAGACTTCCTAGTTGAGCTTAAGAGGATAGATCACATACCTTTTTGGCTTCATTGGGGAGTGAGTGAAACTTGTCAAAGTAGAGGAGACTTATTTTTGGACCCTAGGAGTGTAGGTTTTAACCCCGTACAGAAATTACCTGCATACGAATTCTAAATCACAGGAAAAATAAAAATGCGAGAG
>APFE030203598.1:34802-67206 GCA_000404065.3 Pinus taeda
CATTTGTATCATCCAAGAATTGTTCATTTGTGTAATGTAAAGGAGGTTTCCCCCTCGAAGAGGTTGATTTCTAAGGCGTTGATCTTTCTTTTCTATCTTTTTATGAGTTGGTTTCATAACAAACAATGGTAGAAGGGATTGTTGGCTTGATGGGCCCTGACCAAGGTTCAGCATTAATTAGCCAAGCAAATCCCTACACTACTAGCCCTTTTGGCATCAATCCACGGAGCGCGGGCTGAAGTCTCACCCGAAGCAATATGGGTGGATGTAGGAACCAAGTTTCTGCACCCTAAGATAATTGTGATGTCGTTTTCATACCCTAGCCCTTCCTTCACGCAAACATATAAGCCCTTTAAGTCTTATCAATGTACTTCTCTTATCTGGCTTTGAAACCTTTGTGAAGGTCTTTGGTTGTCCTTCACGGACCCTAAATAGTCAATTCAGACACTTACACGCCTCTGTAATTACTCTTACTTCTGTGTCTACCCTGATTATCTTAAGTAGTAGTTAACTTCAACATGCATTATGATTTTCTTCCTGTAAATAGATATTCTTACTTGCGTTCATATGACAAAGTAAAACGCATAGATTCGCGCATCAATATAGCATTAAATCATAAATTCAGTATTCAACATAACATAATCGCAAATATTCATAACAGAAGTAAAATAGCGCATACACAAATTTCTCCATAATAATTCTCTTTATTGATGGCTCAGATCGCTAGTACATACTCTAACTTCCCTGCGCACACGGCTGCAGAGGTCCGTGCACTCAGCTACGAACTTCTACCCTAGGCCTTTGCCAACTCAGCTGCAGAATCTCTTCCTACGCTAAGACTCTTCACTCTTAGCTCTCATAGACCCATTACATTAATCAATTACATAAAAACTTACTAAGAACTTAACTTCAAAAACTGCCTTAGAATCTTCTAAGACTCCCTTTTTATTCATTTCCATGGCCCACGGGCCAAGGGAAGATCTCATCAAGCCGACACAAGCTACCTAAGCTAAGCGCGGAAACCCTTTTTGACTATTTACACCTTCGCGATCTGCGACCACAAAATGCAGACACTTTACATTCTTTATACAAAACTTGGGCCTTTAGCCCCAAAACTTGGGCTTTTAACCCCAAAATTGACCATAGAGGACCCATTCCCAACAGGCCCCCAACACAAACCTGGTGACTCGCCCCTAGTCACTCAGTCGGTGCAGAGATTTTGTCGCGAAGACCTCCGAGCTCCACCTGTACAACTGCAACTTTGGAGGTACACTAAGTCACCGCTTGCTTAACCTGCTCAACCAATTGCTCCGTCATTTGTTCTACGCTATCTTCCTATATTTTCTGCTGTGTCGCCTACAGACTGGCCAATTTCCCTTTGATGGAGGCAATGAGTACATAGGCTTCCTCTAGCAAAGGCCTCGATCCAACCTTCAGTACTGCCTCCTTGCATTGATCTGCATCCACATGTTCTGTTAGTGCCTTCGCTTCTCGAAGCTTTGCCAATCTTTGCATGATGGTGATGGTGTGCGTTGTCACTTTAAGCTTGTCGTACCTCTACTGCAACTCCCATGCCTAAGTGTCTAGTATTTTGAGGTTGGGATCTTCCTGTAGATTGGTCACTACTTTGAGTGCCTACTCGAAGAGCGTAGTGCAATCCTTCACTGCGGTGTCGATAGTTGCAATGACATCTTTGACAATGGTCACGCGCTGCTCTCTGACTTGGTTGGAAGTTTGACAACGAATTATGTAAATATGAGTAATAATTGTATTAGTTACTACTAGTTAGTTTTATATCGAAACGGTAGTTATGTAACAGAGGAGGCTCGTATAAAACTAGTGAATGCCCAAGAAAATGTAATCATGGAGAATCATTATTGATTGAATAGAGAACCCAATCCCTTGCCCCATGGATGTTTCTTTAACACCCTATCAAGGTTTTACCACGTAAATCCTGTGTTGTTACTTGTCTGTGTGAGTTTAGTTTTCCAGTTAGTTATGAGCTTTTCTTGGTCAATGTATAACTAAATGTTTTCCTTCTTTCCTCATTTTCCCTATTCGAACTACAAATGGTATCAGAGCCACTTAGTTGAGTTTGAGTGAGATCAGATCCACTTAGTTGATTTTGAGTGAGTGTGAATTTGCCTAAGCGTGAAGCGTGAATCGGCTTGTGGAAAAATCTGCCTGAGCGTGAACCGTGAATCGGCCTGTGGAAAAATCTGCCTGAGTGTGAATCTGCCTAGCATGAATCTACCTGTGGAAAAAAATAAAGGGCTGGATCAGAGGCGTGACAAAACGTGACAACATGCAAAGGTGTGTTTTTTTCCCTACGTTGACTGCGTGGTGAGGAGTCTGCGTTGAAGAAAGGAGGACTGCGCCTGAGTGATGCGTGTTAAAAACAAACCAGAGCCATCCCTGCGTGAAGTCTGTCTGAGGAAGCCGCTCTATGTGAAGTGTTGCCACTATGGTCCAGAACCTGCATGTGAAGGGAGGCTGCTACTCTGTCCAGTGTGCTGCCAATACTGTCCATCTGAGTAGAGCGTGAACAGGAAGCTGCATGGCTGAGGGTGTCTGCGTGTCCATTGCTACCTGTGTGAAAGAGAGGAAGTTTGTTTGGCTGAGGAAGCTGCTGCCAAATCTGCACATGAAGGAACCTGTGTGGAAGATCCGGTCTAAAAAAAAAAAAGGCTCAGAACCGTAGAAAGGAATTTGTTTATTTAAAAAAGGGAGCTCAAATTTTTTTTTTGAAGAAAGGGAAACCAAAGTTTTTTTTAAGAAAGGGAAACCAAAAATAAACTCTAGTTGAAAGACTAAAACCCTAGGAGGAAAGAAATGGCCAAGATGTCGAATGCAAAATTCGAGGTGGAGAAATTCACCGGCAAGAGCAATTTTGCTATTTGGAAACTTAAAGTTAGGGATCTGCTTGTAAAAGAAGGGTTGCACAAGGCATTGGATGGGGCAACTAAGAAACCTGCATCCATGACTGATTCAGACTGGGAGGATTTGGATGCCCGAGCTCTCAGTACCATTAGGTTATGCCTGGCGGATGAGGTTCTCTTCAACATTGTTGAAGAGAGTACAGCTTCAGGATTGCGGGAAAAACTGGAAAAACTCTATATGACAAAGTCATTAACCAATAGAATTTATCTGAAAAGACGGTTGTACAATGTTCGAATGAAAGAAGGTTCGAAAGTTGTAGAACATTTGAATGTTTTTAATACACTTATATGCCAATTAACAGATATGGAAGTTAAAATTCAGGAAGAAGATAAAGCCATAACCTTGCCGTGTTCTATGCCTGAATCATGGGATCACTTTCGTAACTTCAATCAGCTTGATCACTGCTGATTCTTTGAAGTTTGAATCGGTCGTGGGAGCTCTCTTGTCTGAAGAAGTACGAAGGAAATCCAGTACTAAAACAGCTGCATCAAAAGCCATGGTAGCTAGAGGACGCTCAAAGGAAGGAGGAGAAAAACCAAGGGGGTCTTCCAGATCTAAATTGAAGGGAAATAAGTGTAAGGAATAATGTTGGCACTGCAATAAAATTGGACACTTGAAGAAAGACTGTTGGAAACAAAAAGAATATGATAACCCGAAGAAGGAAGTGAATTAAGTCGATTCGGGTATGATAGGCAAAGTTTTATCTGCTGAAGAATTATGTATGATAGATGAAACTTCACTTGAATGTAATGTCTCTCGGGGTTTAGAAAGCTGGCTGTTAGACTCTGGTGCTTCTCATCACATGTGTCCACACAGAAATTGGTTTACTTCGTATGAAAATGTAAATGGTAGTTCTGTGTTTATGGTTAATAATGTGTCATGTCAGACTATTGGCATGGGAAATATCAGGATTAAGATGTATGATAACACAGTTAGAACATTAACTAGTGTTAGACATGTACCTGATTTGAAGAAAAATTTGATTTCTTTGGGAATTTTGGATTAAAATGGTTATAAGTTTACAGGTCAAAATGGCGTGCTGAATTCTTTAAAGGAGCCCTAGTGGTTATGAAAGCAGAAAAGGTCGGAAATATTTACAGGTTAAAAGGAAGTACTCAGGTCATATGAGCGAGAAAGGTCTTCAGATATTGATGAAATGTAAATCTCTTCCCGATCTGAAATCCTTGAAGTTAGATTTCTGTAAACATTGTGTGTATGGAAAATAGTGTAAATAGAGATTTAAAGTTGGAAATCATAATAGTAAAGATATTTTAGACTATATTCATTCTGATCTGTGGGGACCATCCCCTGTTGTATCATACGAAGGTGCTCTATATTTTTTAGCTTTTATTGATGATTTCTCCCATAAAGTTTGGGTCTTTATGCTAAAAAGGAAAGCTAATGTATTCAATGTCTTTAAAACCTTTAAAGCAATGGTAGAGAAAAGAACAGGCAAATCTATTAAATGTTTAAGAACTGACAATGGTGGTGAGCTCACTTCAATTGAATTTGAACAATATTGTAAGGATGATGGAATTATTAGACATAAAAGTATTGTTTATACTCCTCAGCAAAACGGTGTTGTTGAACGTATGAATCAGATGCTTATGGAAAGAGCTAGAAGCATGATCAGCGATGCTAACTTGCAAAAGGAGTTGTGGGCAGAAGCAGTATCTACTGCTTGTTATTTAGTTAACAGATCACCTTTAGTAGCAATTAATTGTAAAATTCCTGAAGAAGTTTGGACAGGTCAGTATTGTGATTATTCACATTTGAGGATATTTGGTTGTGATGCTTATTCTCTTATTCCTAAAAATCAGTGTTCAAAATTAGATCCAAAATCAAAAGGTTATGTCTTTGTTGGGTATAAATATGCAGTGAAAGGATACAAGTTGTGGGATCCTACATTGCAAAAGATAGTCATTAGTAGAGATGTAACATTTGATGAATCTTCTCTTTTAAAATCAAATGTTGAAATAATTGAACAAGAACATGTATCGCCAAATCAACGAGTTCAGTTGGAGGCTATACCTTTCGGTGACAGTCAAAAGGAAGGAGAGACTTCTGGAGAAAAAGGTGTTGAAGATACAAAGGAAGTCGTTGAAGCTTCTGAACCAGCTCAAGTTTCTAAACCAGTTTAGCAACCAATCACTCTAAGAAGGTTTACAAGGGAAAGAAAAACTCCCAAAAGGTATGAAGATTCTACATCATCTTTTGCATTATCAGGAAGCAGTAGATGATACAGATAGCAAAAAATGGAAAACGGCTATGAAAGAAGAAATGGATTCCTTAGCCAAGAATAATACCTGGGATCTTGTAGAACTTCCTAAAGGGAGAAGTATTGTTGGATGCAAGTGGGTCTTCAAACTAAAGCAGAAATTTGATGGAAGTATCGAAAGGTATAAGGTGAGACTGGTAGCAAAAGGGTATTCTCAGGTTGAAGGTATAGACTTTCATGAGATTTTTTCTCCAGTTGTAAAACTCGTTTCTATTCGTACTGTGTTGGCACTAACTGTATTACTTAACCTTGAGTTAGAGCAGTTAGATGTTAAAACAACTTTTCTACATGGTGATTTGAATGAAGAGATATATATGGAACAGCCAAAATGTTTTGTACAAGGTCGCAGCAGAAGATTAGTTTGCAAGCTCGGGAAGTCATTGTATGGTCTGAGACAGTCTCCTAGAGAATGGTACAAGAAGTTTGATTCCTTCATGGTGAGCCAGAACTTTATAAGAAGTGAGTATGATCATTGTGTATACTTAAAAAGTTTCAATGGCATATTTATTATCTTAGCTTTGTATGTTGACAATATGCTTATTGCAAGCAAAAGCATGGAAGAGATCAACAGGTTAAAGGCTCAACTCTCTAGGACCTTTGATATGAAGGATCTTGGAGCAGCAAAACATATCTTGGGCATGGAGATACACAGAGACAGGAAAAATGGTAAGCTTTGGTTATCACAGCAAAATTATGTGGAGAAAGTACTTGAAAGGTTCTGTATGAACAATGTGAAACCTGTTAATGTTCCATTAGCTTCCCATTTTAAGCTTTCTTCGGTTTTGAGTCCTAGAACTGATGAAAAAAAGCAGTATATGTCTCATGTACCATATGAAAATGTTGTAGGCAACTTAATGTATGCGATGGTATCTACAATACTTGACATTTCACATGCAGTTGGATTTGTCAGTAGGTTCATGGCAAATCTAGGTGAAGAACATTGGCAAGCAGTGAAATGGGTGCTTCGATACCTAAGAGGCACAAGTGACCATTGCATCATCTTTATTGGTAGTGAAGGATCAGTTTGCGGATATGTAGATGCTGATTATGCAGGTGATTTGGACAAAAGAAAATCTACTACAAGTTATGTCTTTACTCTTACAGGTGGAGTAATTAGTTGGATGTCAAAGCTTCAAGAAACAATTGCATTATCCACTACCGAAGCAGAATATATAGCTACTTCAGATGCCAGTAAAGAAGAAATCTGGTTAAAGGGTCTGCTTGATGAGATTGGATGGACACAGGAGAAAGTGAATGTACTTTGTGACAGTCAAAGTGTTATTCACTTGGCTACAAATCCTACTTATCACAGTAGAACCAAGCACATTGATGTAAGGTATCATTTTCTAAGACATGTGATCGATGGCGGAAAAGTAGCTCTTAAAAAGGTCCATACGCGAGAGAATTGTGCAGACATATTCACAAAGCCAATTACAGTAGAGAATCTGCGATGGTGTTTAGCTTCTATTGGCTTGCAGAAAATATGATGAATGGCCATGGGAAAGGGATTAGGAAAATTGTTGTCAAGGTGGAGTTTGTTGGAAGTTTGACAACGAATTATGTAAATATGAGTAATAACTGTATTAGTTACTACTAGTTAGTTTTATACCGAAACAACAGTTATGTAATGGAGGAGGCTCGTATAAAACTAGTGAATGCCTAATAAAATGTAATCATGGAGAATCATTATTGGTTGAATAGAGAATCCAATCCCTTTCCCTGTGGATGTTTCCTTGACACCCTGTCAAGGTTTTACCACGTAAATCCTGTGTTGTTACTTATGTGTGTGAATTCAGTTTTCCAGTTAGTTATGAGCTTTTCTTGGTCAATATATAACTAAATGTTTTCCTTCTTTCCTCATTTTCCCTATTCAAACTACAGACTTCAGGTGGAGTCGAAGGCTGGGCCTTCAACTCAAGTTCCGTGATATTAAGGTTTAGTTCAAACTAAACCTTAGCCAGCTCTGTTCGTGCCTCGCCTGCAGCAACCTTTCGGATCCTTGCGTCGATTGATGCATCTTCAAGGATGTTCAGCTCTGAAACAATCCGACATGCCTTAGCCACCACAGCTATTGTGCACTCATTATTTTCTGTGATCTTCTTAAGAAGATCAATCGCGGACGATTTTTCAGCGAACATTTATGCATTTTTCACCTTCTACTCGTTGATAACGTTCAAGGCGCACCGTTCCCGAGCCCTTATTTCCGCGATCACACCATCCAGTAGGGTGTGAAAGGATTCACTTGGAAGCACGGCCAAGTTTAACCCGACTTGTTGATGGCATTGACAGTGGCCCTATCAGCCTCTGCTTCTATGGTCAATGCTCCCTCCAGCATCGCGACATGCTCGAGATCCATTGTGTTGACCATCTATGTTGTGTCTAAGCTTCCCGGTGCCAAACTACTTGATGTCGTGCTGCCCTGCCCTACAGTGGTCTGCACCTGAGTATCCTGGATATGCAGCTCGCGCAGACCCATTTGAATGGCAACCAAGGCTTGTTTCTGCTGTTGCAGCAGTTCTGTGGTCGCGTCCCTCATTGCATCACCAATATCATTCAAGTCACCCTCTTTCAAGGTGATTGGGTCAAGGGACAACTTGTTGGCCTTGGAATTCTTTCGCGACCCTCCTTTCTCCTGCTCCCTTTTTCACTTAACCCGGAATGGAGTAGTATCCGGTTCTGCTCCTCCCTGCTCTGAACGTTGCTCCTCCTCGTCTATCTATGGAGAAGGTGACTTCTCACTCATATCAGAGTCACTGTCATCCTCTTCCTCCTCACCTTCTACTTACGTTTTGGTTGCGCACTCCTCTTTGGCTTTGTCCTCAGCTTCCTTCCTTCACTTTTCGGCCAACTGCTCCATCTTTAAGCTAGCCTCTTCCTTCTTCTACTTCACGGAAAACTTACTAGACCCAGCTAATAAGTCTGAGGCCTTGTACCACTCTATGGGACAACTCTTCAGAACTGCAGTGATTACATCATCCGTCGCCAGGTATGGAAGATCATACCATTTCTGTGCGGGGTCCGTTCACGCTCTGACGGAAGCACAGTGGAAGTTCGCCTTAAACTCCACATATTCAGGCAACTGCTCAAAGACAGTTGGTGAGAACCACGACTTTCGGTTGATGGCGGCGTGGATGCTTGATTCCATGAGAATCCAGAATATCTTGATGTCCTTGATCCTTTGGGAGTCCTTCATGGCCCAGAGCAAAGAGAATTTTACTGTTTCTGGCAACTTTGGTGCAATCGGAGGAAACTGACTATCCTCCAATAAGTCCTAAGCAACCAGTAAATTCGACATCAGTATCCATGCATAGTGAAAAGTCTTGCTTTGATCTTGTGCTTCTCTACAGTTCACGAGGTACTCGCTGCAGAGGTAGCACACCGAATTAAATTGTACACCCTCCGCGCACTGGGTTGCTAAAGATACCACCAGTGACGGCATCTACGCGACACTTCCTCATATTTTCCCTGCCAAAATCTGAGTGGCTACTTTAGCTGCAGGATCGATTATGCTGGAGATGGAGTAGACGTGCAGCTTCTTACCAAGCTTGAATTTGTCCTTCATTCATTCGGCGAGGTCGCGCTCACCTGACTTTCCCCCAATTGACATGGCCGGGTTCAAGCCTGAGTGCGGGAGCAAGGTGATCATGTGGATTAGCTTCTGAGTGATTGGTATCGAATCTCCTAATCACAAGCACCCATTGTGCATCAAGCATAATATTTGCTTGATCACTATCAACGTAATGGGTGCGTGGTTGTAATGCGCAACCCATAGCAGGTTCAACAATCCTGCCTTGTCCACCCATCTAATCCACTTCCTTGGCTCCCGCATGGTCACACCAGAGTCTTTATAGAAGACATGGTGCATGAATGTATAAGTGGCCAAGTGGGGAAGCACTTTGTATATTCTAAATCTCATTCCTCCAGCGTTAAAAGGGGGATTACGCGCCAAGCGTGATCCTTCAAATGTGATTTTGTCTGGCAACAACGGGGTGGAAAGTCTGATTTTTTTCTCATCGATGTCCTTTGGTACCTTCACCTTGCCTCGACACCGAGGAACATATGGTGGCAACTTACAGATAGGGCCTGCCCCCTCAATGTCAATATATTATGCCCCCATGTCAACATCTTCTATGCCCACACCGATGTCCTCTGTGTCCTCATCAGGTTCCAGGTCTACTACCTTTCCCTTCTCCTGTGCAGTAGGCTTTTCTTTATTCTGGTGTTTCCTTGGTGACTCACGCACAAGCTGTGTTGCTTTCTGCTTATCCTTCTTCATCTTGGGACCTTCTTTGGGTGGCATAGGCCTTGGCCTCGGCGATCTCGACAATTTGGGTACTTCTGTAGGTACCTCTACACTCGCTATCTTCGAGGCATCTCCCTTAGCTGCCATCACTTCTCCAACACTTGCAGTCTCCACGGGTGCAGGCCAGTTAAAAGCTCCTGAGTTTCCTTCGGAAATTTTTCAAACACTAAACTCGCTACCAAAGCCTCAAAGTAATCAAGGTTCATGCTCACGTGATAGCTCAACACCTTAAGAAACCAATTTCCTGGCTGTGGGGAAATTGTGCTTAAACATTAATAAATATTACTTATTGTCACTTATTGTTTGTTGTGTTCTCAAATGAAGGACCTAGAAAACTTAGTCTTTAACTCTTAATACATGTATGACCAGAACATCTCAGAATGCCATTTAATGCTAGATATAAATGATGAACGAAGAAAGTTTGAAGGGGAAGTCAAAGATAATATGTTGATCTTTCACAAAAACTACTAGCTGTAACTTAGAGGAATTATGATAATGAGAACTAAATCATAGACAATATGCTAATCTTTCACAGAAACTATTATCTATAATTTAGAAAGGAAGTGAGGACTTCAAGTACAGGAGTGATCTTTTAAGGAATTTTAACCTTATTTACATAAGAAAATAAAGACCTGTTGCTTCATTACTATACTTGAAAAGAAGAAAACATAGCATGACACATGACATAGAAGCTTACAAAATTATATGCAACAACTCATGGAAACTTCTTATTCTTTCATTAATCAATGATGATATCAGGAATGCAGTCACCTAGTCTCTGGGTTCTCCAAAATTCGAACAACCAACACTTTCTCTGTAAATTTTCCTCCTTCTATACATTTGTGAAATAGTTGTGAAACTGTCAAACTACTAAATTGTTTCCCTAACTATCTGAATTAAAAATTATTACAGAACTTTACATAGGTTTAAAGACACCTCAAAGAACATGAAATAACAACAAAATAATTGAACTTCAAAGATGACATTAACTGCTAGCTTGCTCTTTTAATATGTTGCCTCTGTAAATACCCTAATGATGTTTAATTCGCTTTAGCTGTAATTAACTGTGTTGACCTGTGTAAACCTGGGCTTATGCATGTACTGGGACCTGTGTCTTTAATGATCATTGAGTCAAAATTTAAATCCATAATGGTTAAGGCCCCTTTCATAAATCCCTATGCGGAATGATTTATTAAACCCAATATAAACTAATCCTTAGTCACATTCACTTATCGGGACTCAATCCACCCTTTTAAACCTTCAATATCCTTTTATCAACCCAAATATATATATATGCCCGCTTAAGTCACTCCTTAACATTGGTTATAACATGGTCTTTACCTATAAGCCCTTATATCCGCGCTAAATTCATTATAAACCATCTATAATGAACATACTCATAAAGCATGCATAACATACCCTTTTCGCACTTCTCAAAGCCTCTACACAATTCTCTAGGCAACAGATTTGCCCGATAGATCCCCACCGTAGATCTATGATTAGTGGATCAGACAATCTATAAAGATTTCGGGCGATACATAAGCCCTGAGTATACCCACCCGAAGTGTGAGGTTTTCTCTCTCCCCCAGCTGCTACGTGTCGAACAATAAGTGGAGTCAGATGATCCCACTAAAAACTGTTTATCACTTTGCATCCGCCCGAAATTCCGCCTTTTAACTTAAAATTTTCCTTTTCTTCGGATTTGGCTTTAACACTAATTTTTCCGTTTACACAACAAAATTGATGCAAAACGCGTAAAGTGGAACTAAAAAGGAATTAATCCAATTTAATAAATCTATCGGTTCTGAAACCCAATCGCAAATTGCAATCGACGCTGTGAACATATACATAAGGCGCTTTATGGACCTGCAGGAGTTATTAAACACATTATATATCATTTCGGGTTCGTCCCACCCATATCGTAATCGGCATATATATATATATTATATATTATATATATATATAATATATATATATATATATATTATATATATATATATATATATATATATAATAGTTATGTGATATCACGGACCCCGACGAGAGATTTAAACAATATATATGTAACATCGGGTCCAGCCATTACATATCGCAGTCAGTGGAGCTAACCTCTATATGCATAAAGGCTCTGTGGAGCCGACAGAATTATAAAACGCAATATATATTATATCGGGTCCCGCTTACCCATATCGCAATCGGCGCTTATTTCTATTATAATCCCTTTATAATAGAAATATGTAAAAATGCACAATCATAATGTATATGAGTGACTTTTTTATATGGCGGACCTGACGGGACTTAAAACCACACTATATATACCTTTCGGGTCCAGCTATATATGCTTTAATACTTTTTCCTTTATAAATCCGACATATTTCTTTATTTCTTTCTCATTTCGATATGCACTTATATATATACATATCTCTCCATATATACATATAGCTCCATATAACCCTTTATATCCAATTCTTTTACATTTCTTCCTTTAGCGATGCTAATATATAACAAACAAAATATTTCATTTATTTTAGACTTTTCGGGAAGGGTAAAGGATGTAAAGGAGTTTTATTGAGTTTGAACTCCTGATAGTGATATAACTGATAAATAAACCTCAAGCACAATATAATCTACAACATCTGGCTCCAACTGGGGATACTGCTTTTGCCACAGAAGCACTAAGAACCGCAGATCAGTGCCTTATCCATTGGGCATGGAGTCATATATTTCTTCTCCAAACTCTTAACTGTGTGAAAATATGTATAGTGAACCCACACCAATATCTGTAGTGATAGATGCTTGCGCTCTGATAACAAAATATTAAGAATCATAGATCGGTAGCCTTAGTTGGGCATGGAGTCCAAAACTGTGAAAGCCCTGAAATTTGACAACTGAAACCTGACAATCTTGAAGTCTGACACCTCTACAAACCAGTTTCCAACTGGGAAAGTCACCCTCATTCAACAACTAATCATTAAACTGAAGAATTGCAATTGGGAACCAAATGCTCAACACTTGAGCTGATTTATGTACAAGTCCCTACATATGTACATGACTTACCTCAATCAGGTGAAGTCAATCTTCCAATGATACCATATTCGCATTTGAGTGCATAATCTTGAACCATTCTTCCATTGAATTTTTAAAATATAATTCATCCTAAATGAAAAATAAACTATGCATAAAGGCAGCTCACAACAAAAATTAGAAGTATATCCACAAAATGATATGTGTACACTGCTAATCAACTCCTCCATGTAATCTGCCATAGGACCTTCAAGGGTATAAGAGAAATTTTGTCCTTGATCAGCTCCAAAAAAGAAATTTTCTATGTATGAAGGTTCCTACTCAATTAAACCTTCTATTGGGATAATATGTTCAGCAGAATAATTAGCAACGTCTTTAAGAAAATGATCTATGCCACTTTCATGTCTCCACTCTTCATCTCTAAGCTTTGATTGAAAATAATTTGTAATTATAGCCTTAGGAAGAAAAAGGAACTTTTTTACACTACTATACAACATATGATCAACTTCAAATAGATTGTTTACCTCATATCCAAGGGCATCCTTATGTTCTTTAATGCAATGATATACAATCTCTTCATCATCCTTCTTTTCACATAAGATAGACTCTTCTACCATGATAAATGGCTCAATATATTGTTGTCCAACATATCCCTCTTGTTGGTTTCTTCCTGTACGTTCAACACCCAATTGATGCACTTGAAGAACTTCATCATGTTCCCCATTTAAACCATTTTCATTATAGATAGGAGGATCATCAAATCTAACAAAATAGGAACTCTAGGAATTTATTTGTAGCTCAATCATTTCTTCCTCTTCTTGACTGTTGAGCAGAGACTCTTGATGCATGTTTGAACTTTCCTCCATCTGAATACTCTCTTGATTTGCTTGGAACAGGGTTATCTAATCCTCTTCTTGGGAGATTATTGAAGAAAATTGTTCTATAACCCTCTCTGCGTCATTTTGATAACATGATAGTTCCTCGCTTTCAGAGACTTGCTCATAACTCTAAATGCTTGATATATTATCAATAAAATCATTAGTTTCATCAACAAGACTATCTTGAACCTTTAAAGTTTCTTTAGCATCATAATATTCACAACAACCTTCAAAAAGAAACTTATGTGGATAATAAACTCTATAAGAAGAATTGAATACTAAATGGAAATCTTTCAATGGTGAAATGCTTGAAGTAGGAATTATATTTTCCAAGTATATTTATATTATGTAATATAAAAATATTATATTTTAAAAATAATTAGACATAGAAATATATAAATATAATTTGCATATGTAATATATAATATATAATATGTTTTTAGAAAATCATTTTTCATATATAGACATATATTTTAATATTTTTCTATTTGTTTATTCCTATAGAACATAATACATAATTCTATTAGATATATATAATTCCAAATATATATATGTACTATAAATATATTTAATAATAAAATACACACAAACATATATATCACGGTCCCTAGCCTAATATTTTATTTTATTAATTTGAGTATTTCTTCTTTAAGTGTATGTTAAATATTAAATGTGTATTATAATAGGGAGTTGTCTATAATGCGACTTTTTGGAGATTCCGGTGACGGAATCCGGCGGAAGAAATGAGGTTAAATCCTCGAAAACCCCTGGGAGCCATTGATTGTGCATAAACTAGCTATCAAACTTGGGATTCCAATGAATTGCTGCCGGATTTTGACCGGAAAATCCGCTGGAAAAGATTTCAAAAAGTCGCCTTATAGACTACTGCTTATAATAGTGACATGTTAATAACTAAAATTCTTTAATTTATTAGTATATTATAAGAAATATTCAATCTCTTTTATTGTTTTGCTAATTTCGACATTGTTCCTCGAAATAAACTATGGCAAAGACTTGAAGAGATAATGGTTCTGCTCGAGGGCTGTTGTGATTCGACTATACAAGAATGTTGTCACCAAACTTAGAACCACTCAAGGTTGATCTCAAGAAATTAAATATAATATCTCTCAACATTGATCTCAAGAAATTAAATATAATATTTCTGAACGTTGATCTCAAGAAATTAACTGATGATCTTGAAGCCAGAAGCACAAAAAGTCCATTAGTGAGTAGAATATTCACAAAAGCAAAATAGTGATACATTCTCTCGACACCGAAAAACCTCGAAAACCACTAATTTAATTATACAACACTATTCAATATTGATTCTACACTTTACAAACGAAACTAAAAACAATGAAACCACAAAACCAATAACTACTCTCCTCAGTACAGAAATGAATCACCTCATCCACATGATCTGTTATCTAATTAAATAAAACCAAATTACTCAAGTGAGACTTAATCAAAACTCCCACTTGTGCGTACGCTGGACAATCACACCTGAACTCACCCAAATTTATGATATTATCGTTTGTCGAGTCTAGCAACACCCATCTACACACTAATACATCCACTACAATGTTAACACACTCACACATCACAAATTAAAATGACCAGATTCCAATGCATGCATCTGCGGCGTCAGAGTGGAATATTAGTGGGTTTGAAGGATGAGGAATGCTTTCTACAGAGAAGTATTAGCAAAGGTATTGGGATGGGGGCATATGACTCGCTGGTCAAATCTGTAGGTTATAAGATGACAGTTATGACGACAACCTCTTTAACTTGCAACTCCTCGAATCTACCACGAGCAGGGTATTGTTGTACTTCTTCATCAGTAATGCACCCATTGAAAAGAAACTTTGTTTCACACGAAAGTCAATCCTTTGGCAAACCAGAGAAAATATTCTCCTCCCACTACCATTTTCGACATTCTTTCCACCCTCTGAATCTGACGTGTTTTCCTGTCTTTTAGACCTGTCCCTTTCGTTCCCCTCTGATGAGCTCGCCTCCTCTACTTGTTATTTCTCCTCATCATTAACAAGCATATGGTAGTGGCACATGGGGCACGAGCAAGGTCCTTTCGGATACTGCACATATGATAAGTAAAAAATTGAGGAGTACACAAGATGTAGCGTAGTTCGTTTAATGCATTTTGGAGAGAGCCATTCGAATCCCAGGTAACACTTCCGATCTAAATTTCTCCTCCACAACACACACGCATTCGCATCTGCATCAGAAACAAACACACGGTCACACATACAGTCAAATCTATATTAATCTATGTATAATTGAACAATATTCAGGTATCTTCCATTTCCATGGCCCCTCCCTTGAGGAAGTCAGACCTATATGGGCTCTGATAACAACAAAGAATTTGGAAGAGCAAACATTGTACCATACAAACAATTTGTACATTGTACCATTCAAAGTCAAATTACAAGCCACATAAATAGTGTTCATGAGATCCAACATATTCTAAACAAAGTTAATATTGTTGAGAAAATCTCTAAAAAAAACCCCAACAACCAACAACCCAATTCTACCTATTTACTAATGTAAGCAGTATTTCCAAATCCTCTCATACTTCTTTTTTTTAACTTTTAATTTCTCTGTCTCTTTATATAAAGTTGATGTAATATTAAGTTGGAAATTGAAGTATTTTTTATGGCCTACATTAATCTTTTTTGCTATTACTATTTTTTAATTTGTTAATGTGAGTATTTTATTATTATTTTTAAATGTAATGTTAGGTGACAATATCTCCCTCATACTACACTATAGAACCCTTCTAACACAACAAACCAAAAAACATATAAAATAATTCATGTATAATTTGAGAGTGGAAAATTTAAAAAATATTCATTTAAAAGTAATAATCATTAATAGAGAATCAAAATCATCAAGACTTGTATTAATTATAAAGAAAAGAAATTCTAAGCAATTTGTATGATGATGATGAAACTTTAGGTGCATTGTGTGATCTCATCTTAAAGAACACATTCTTGACACCTACCATAACCATATCGCTAAATTTGCCAATTCTAAATACTCCCTCAACGGCAAAATTTAATCTATTTTGACAAAGCCAAAATCCTAGCCTTTGCCTCCTTCCACTTGAACCGCCTCAGATGGATATAAGTTGAGTCTTGCTTAGAAACCTGCTAACTTTGTTGTCAGCGCTAACCAATCTTAGCGCCCCTTTATCATTTTTCCACCCCTTCTCCCTGCCCACTTTCTCTTCCCCCTTTCCCCTTTTTGTCTTTTTCATCCTTTCTTATTCTTCTCAAACAGAGAGAGTCTGACCCCAAAAGTGTACAGAGAATTTAACTTGTAACCTCTCAATAGCATAGATGTTTTAACAATGGAGACTCTACCAATTGAGCTAAGCCTTGTGCCTCTTTCTTTCTTTCTTTCTTTATCCTAATTTAATAATGCAACCTTTAATACTATATTATTCTAGTTTAATTCTAATTAATAATCTAATTCTTTATTTAGTTTACTATTGTAACACTAATTAAAAATACAATGTTTTAATTTGAAATTAATATATTTAATTAAATAATTTAATTTGACAAAAAAAAATTTACTATTGATAATTTTTAAGGCTATTTTAATCCTACATCAATTTTAATTTAATAACTTTTAATAATCTAATACATAAAATTCTTCTCTAATATTCTAAATCTAATTCAATGTCGAATGGAAACATTTTCACTCAATTTGGCCAATTATTAATTTGGCTTAATCATTTTGTTCATTTCCTATTTTAATTTAATTTGACTATTTTAACTATTTCAATTATTAATCTAGCTTAACCATTTCAATCATTTCTTATTTTAATTTAATTTCACTTGTTCTAATTATTTCATTATTCATTTTTGACTTATGAGTAATAATTATTAATAAATAAATTCTTATGAAGGATTGCATTTCTTTTTCTCTCAAATGATCACACTCATTTTGATTTCTTTTCTCCATATATACATGGTATGGCACTCTTGGGATTCATCATTTCTATGTAGTGTTCTTGAGGATGGGTGAAGTGTTCACTCAAAATGTGGGACGCCTCAACGAGATCACGATAAGTTTCATCATTGTCATCATATAGTTAATTGTGAAAAACCTATTCTTATTATTTACCTCAATCTTATAGAACATAATACATAGTTCTATTCATATAATGATCTAAGATATATTTATTTTTTCAAGGAAATATCTAAGCAGATCAACCTGAAGGGATCATCTTTTCGACTTATTAACAGAGCCTAAGCCCAACGGCATCAAGGAGAATTGACCCTATGGCCTCCTATTGATGAGGTGCTTTAGCAATGGGAACTCAACCAATTAAGCTAACCCTCGAGGCTTTTCTAAGATATGTTACAAAGATTTTCTAAATGCACTCAAAATTGTATTATTCACATCAAATAATGATACAATATAAATATAGGAAATTATGTCTCGAGAGAGCTAATTTATCTTGGACATACAATATCTTGGTTGAGTGAATACCTCAACCACACACCAATCGAGGAAGCCAACTAGTTGGAGAGAATCTCTCAACCAAATAGACCTCAACAAACTCCTAACTAATAGGAACATACTCATTCTAGAATTGATGAGCACATCAAAGACAAGTAGGCATTATATTTTCCAAGTCCCCCTTTAATGACTACTTATCTTGATATCAATCAGCAAAGTCTAACTATGGTCCTGGTGTTTACAAACATGATAAAAAAAGAATATGCCGACGTCCATATAAAGGAACAACCATTTACTAGAATGCATGAGTACCAACCACTGCAAGTCTACTAGGATGTCCTTCGTGTACATGGTCCAGTCAACCATTATCTCCATACATGTACCTGTATTTGTAAATCCCCCTCCATCATCATCATCATGGGTTTTATCAGATTACCCATAACCATGCTCTAGGTTTTATCGACTGACCCTAAATCATGCCTACAAGAATCCTTGTCCACTTAACTCTCATACATGGTTTCTAGCTTACCACAAACCTACACTGCAAAGTAGTTTCTGACTTACTACAAACCTGCACTTACATACATTGTCACAAGTGGTTTGTGGCTTACCACAAACCTGCACTTACATAGTGGTTTGTGTCTTACCACAAACCTACATTTACAAAGTGGTTTTAAGATTACCATGAACTTTATGGGGGTACACATGCCTCATCAAGCTTATGTTACAGACTGCAACTCTTGGAGTTACCAGGTACATACTTTACAAAGACCACTACCAAACATACTAGACTTGCTTACTAATAAATGTATGTGACATATAATACACCATCATCATGAGTCTATTCCACAAACTCACACAAACTTTAACTTAGTTGTTCATCATCCTTTAATCCCTATTGTTGCTTTTTCACTTCATCTTTTGAGATTATTCACATCTTGGGCATATTTGTCTTTGTCAATTAAATCTTGAAACTCCATGCTTAACGTGTCATTTGTTAGAGTCGCGAATTATAACAAAATAACTTTACCTGCATTGAGTTAGCTAGGCTCAATAAGGCTCAAAATTTTTATTCATGATTCCACGATAAAAAATAAACTTTCAAATTAACAAAACATCAAATTTCTCCATCTTTTCCCAAAGATGACTTTAGAGCATTTTTTGAAAAAACAATCGCATCACATTTGACTCTCCACTTAGGTGAAACTCCAGGCTCATTGCACCACAATAATCTCTCCACCATTGGATGATACAGGTCGCACAAACTTAGCCACAAGTTGGCTTCAAGAACGTTGATCTCAGCTTTTAAAGATTCACGCAAGAAAATGAATCAGCATCGTGGCAAGCTCCATAGGCAGACTCCATTGGTTCTTCTCTAAGCACATAGTCGTAGAAGAATCTTCATCGAGCACACACACTACTAGCTCATATGCATGATCTCCATGAAAAATGCACACGATCACAAGTTGTAGCCACAACTCCTCCTCCAATCAATCCGACTAAATTAAATTTTTCAGATCACATCAGCCAACAACTCCTCTTAACTCCTAGCTTGGCAATATTTTGACCTGCACCATGACTGCGAAATTCCCAACACTATATTTATTGCTCCCAAAAATATAATAAGCACTTGCAGGAGGAAATGCGGATAATCAACGTAGAGATCTATGCTTCCACATCCATAGAAAACTCATCCATCGGAATCCCTTTTCACTAGTTCCTCCCCCCCATTGCAAGGGAGACATTACGATTGCACCAATGCCTGAGGGATAAACCCTTGATAAAATCGATAGAATCTTTGGATCTTCCAGTTTGAGTAACTTTATAGAGGCTCTTTTCCTTGTTCTAAACATGACAGAGGAAAAGGAAAAGATTTTGACGCTTACCATGAAAGTCCATATGGGTTGCGAGGGATGTCATGAGAAAATGCGGAAATCATTGTTAAAAAATAGATGGACTATATGGGTTCACCATAGATTCCAAACAAAACAATATTACAACAAATGTAAAAGCCACCACAAATTCCCATAAGGTTATTGAGTGGTTGTCCCACGTGATGGGCATGCGAGTTCAACCGTAGAAGTTAGAAGAGAAAAAATCATCACCAAGCTTAGATTCATGTCAACTCGAACTTCACAGAGATCTATGACTAAACAAATCACTAACAAGCTCAGCTTGAATGAATGGACAAACAAACATTCACAAAACTCTTTATTGTTGAGAAATGGCAACAAGAAATTCCAGTTTAAATTTTTCCTTAAATTTAAACTGTGAATTAAAATCAAATTCTATTCTCATAGCAACTTGTAAATAGTTAATTAAGTTTAATTAACTTAATTAGCATAGGAATTTCGAGTTCGAAGTCTTTCTGAAGTCATGTATACGTTCTCCCTAAGTTTTAGGGGTCCAAGATGAGTTTAATTGCGAGTTGTAATTAGATAACTCAGTTTACTGAGTTATGTTGAGTTAAATTAGTTCCAAACTGTTTGAGGAACTAATAGAGAGTTAACAGTCAGTTGGTGCACTAGTGCATCCACAAGTGTCACTCTAGTTAACTGAATATTCCCTCATGAGAAACTCATGCATGTCGATTCTGAGAAAGACCCAGTTGAGACTAGAGTGCAAGGACATTGCACTATCAGTTGTATGATTTACTGAGTTGTATAGATTATGCATGCAATCAGGAAGTCAAACTAGATTGGATTGCGCATTTTTGGAAGCACTGGATTCTCATTAATATGGGTTATTCATCCATAAGAATTGGCAATGAAATAGGGGCTTGGAGGGCAGTAGAATTGGCTAAGTGTTGGCCAAGAGCTTGCTTGTGAACTGAGAGAGTTGAGCATACTTGTGCAGAATCTAGTGAGAACAAGCTTTGTATATTCACTCATATTTATGATATATGCAATACAGATAGTAGGGTTTTGAGCAGTGGATTTTCCCAAATACATCTTATGTTATGTACCATTGATTTATCTTCTTCTTGTTCATATTGTTTTCATCGATCTATTGGCTTCCACTGATTGAAAGTAGAAGTAGATTCTTGTCTTGTGCTTTAGTAAATTGCAAGAGCTTGTAAATGTACAAGATTTTCTACATGGTAATGAAGCTGAGAACATTATATTAGAGGAGATTTTGAATTTTTTATTTTAGGTTTACATGTGAAATTCGAATTTGTAATACATACTTCAGGATCAGTAGATGGCATTCTACGATTTGCGGCTCGAGTAAGCCTTGGAAGGCAGATCAAATTTTAAATCCTAGAGGGACAGAATGGATATTGTGCTAGAGGATAATGGCTTGTAGGAATTCGTTGATCAAGAAATTCCTAAGGCAACAACATCGGATGCATAGAAATTGTCTGAATGGAAGAAGTGTGTGGCAAAGGCAAGGTGGATAATCCTTGAGAGAGTTCGAGGCCACATTGTGTCGAGTCTCCATGTCAAGGAAAATTTGTATGTTATGTGTAAAACATTTACGGACTTGTATCAAAACAAAAGTGACCAAAGGAAATTGACACTGAAGGACAAACTTCAAAAAATCAAAATAGAGAAAGGCGAGATGATTCCAAAATACTTGACCAAGTTCAGTCAATGTCGTGATGAAATTTGAAGTGTTGGAATCACGGTTGTCGAGGATGATATGTTGAGTCTTTCTCTTATAGGACTCCCAAAGAGTTGGCATAGTTATCAGGACTCTGTCAATGGTCGGTTTTAGGGCCTAAATCTACCTCAGGCTGAGAAAGGTAGGTCTAGGGTAACATCAAACCACACTTAACCTGGTAGCTAACCCTACCAGGTCGGGAGAGGGCTCTCTCCTTGTCAATCTCAATGAAAATATATAAAGAAGGCTTGAGATGACTGATATAAAAACTAGTTTTAGGCTAGGTATGCTTGCTCAGAGGAATTTGATTGATTTTAATGATTGGTTGCTGGATCAGATGGGAAGGCAATTTTGGGTCTGGTAAATGAACACAGATTTGCAGAGGTTTCTGTGGGGCGAGGTAGAAAAGTGTTTTAGCACTTAGAAATGAGTGTAATGGTGAGTCTGAAGACTGGTGAGGATCTAGAGAGGGCATGCCAATGTCATGAATCCTCTTCAAACAGTAGAAAACATGTAAAACTAAATAAACCCCAAGGCAGAGCACTGAAACATCAATGAATTCTACCTTTTACACTTGATTCATTTAGTTATGCAGAATAAGAGAGATGATGGCACACATAAACATAATATCACTGAATAACAGAGAAGAAAACAATGCTAATTCATATTACCACAAGAATCCCACAAAATGCTGCAAAAACCTGGTTTATTTCCTTGCCAAACTGCAGAAGTGATGTACAATAGTGCTCAAAGCATCCACAAGAGTCCAACCTTGACAAATGACCGAAAAAACACATCATATAGACCTCCAAACAACCTGTGCTATCCATCAGGGGTCGAATCCATGAGAAGAGGGGTGGTTTCAACCATATCTAAACTAGGAACACAAAAATAGGCAGTGGAATAGCTTGCCTCTAAAACCTACGAAACTGATTCATTCAACTCTAAACCACCTACAACTGATGTCTCTACCTTATCAAGTCAATTTTTATCATTTTTACATCATAGTACATCAATTTACATCATGTCACATCATGAATTTTACCATAAGAGAGAAAAAATCAAACTAGAAGAAAACTATGAAAAACAGAGTTTTTGAGCAAAATTTGCACTTTTTCATCCTGTGTGTAGCGCCATTTTTTCTGTGCGTAACAATTTTTCCCAGCTGAATTTGGAGGACTTCCCCTTCACCAAATTTTCTCTAAGATGGCTTGTTCGAAATTTATGTCTGTCTACTTTCTAAGACAAGTGGAATTTTTGAATTTGGTGCCCATTTGCCCCTGCAAAATTGCAATCTCCCAAGACAGCTTCCTGTGTTGCCAAAAAGTGGCAGAGAGGGCATTTTTTGGGTGTTTTTGGCCATTTTGGAGACCCAAAACTTGTCAAAATTTCCTAGTAATTTCTGAGCATGCATAACTTTTCATAAGGAATCCAAAAAATTCGAAGTTTTATTCAAATGGAGGTCCTTATCAAAAGCGAGCGCCGGTGGCGCTACACACCTGCCAAAAAAACCTGTTTTTTGCCTGAAAAATTCAAAAATGCCAAAAAGTTCTCCAAATTTCTTGAAATTTGGCATGAGTGATCTATTTCAGGTGCTATGCTGGGCCAACAAAGCTTCAACCAATATTTTGAGCTTATCTTGCTCTTTCTTGCTTCTCAAAGTTCTCCTTAACTTGGCTTTTAGGCTTCTTATTCTTGTTTTACAAATTTTATTCCCGACCAACTATTGACGAGCCATGTGGCGTAACATCTTTTCTCCTTGTTGGACTTGTCTAGCAACTTCTCAAGCTGAATATTGATTCTTTCCAACCATGATTCTCTGTCGGCCTCTTTTTCTTGCTCTAGTGAAGTTAGCTTGACTTTCCTCTTCTTTGCCAATTTCCAGTTTTCTCTTATGTTTTACAGCTCCATGATTGTTTGTTTATCCTCTAGCTACTTTTTCCATTGCTCAAGGTAATTAACAATCCATTTAGCCCTCTCAATTTTAAGTGATAGGCTTTTGATCTCAGTTTCCTGCTCCTTGATGATCTTATCCTTGAGTGAGCCCAAATCAGTGTCTTCATCCTCAATCAAAACGAAATCCTTGTCTTGGCCTTCAGAAGGCCCTTCATCATGAAATGGTTTCTTTCCTCTATCCTGTACCTACTCTGCTGAAGAAGAAGGAAAATCCCCTTTCACCTCGGCTGAAGATAGAATTTGCTTGTTGTCTGGTGAAGGAAACGAGACCCCTTCCACCCCAGGTGGAGATAATACTCGTTTGGCAGCTGCAAATAATTTCCTTGTGCCTTTTTCATAAGTAGCAAATACTGGCACTCCTGTAGCTTGAGTCTTATGAACCTTTGGCTGATTTGAAGGCCCTTCTTCCTCTTGAAACACTGATGGGGTCACCTGAGGGCCTTTGAAAACCTCATGTGAAATGAAGGTATCCCAAGAAATATTCAGCAAGCTCAACTGCTGCAAAACAAAAATTTTGATCAATGAAAAATGATAAATGATATTAAAATGTTGAGGAGGAGGTTTCCTTTGCACCAATGTGGCCATCTTCTCAATATTTCTACATATGAAATAGAGAAGGTTCATCATCCTCACTATAGTAAAGAGCATCAGCAATCTAACATGGTAAGTGTACAAGCGAGAAAACTTCCCTTCACATGTGAAATATTTGATAATGAGCTTCATGATAGGAGCATAAGTGTCCAATAGGTATCTAAAAGGAAAGACCTTACTGATTTTCTTTTGATAACTAGCATTGACATAAGGCTCATAATACTCTTTGCCCACAAGCTGTCCTTTGTTCCACTGTTCACCCACATTTGGAATACCTGTTGCTGCAGCTATGGTTTCAGGTATCAAAGTGAAGGGAACACCTGCTATGTTCACCTGGCCATTGTGAATATGAAGGACAAATAGTCTAGCAAGTTCATGGTGGTATTTCACCCTCTCCACCATTTCACAAAACTGGTAGCAAGGCTGATGTTTAAAATATGTTACTACAAGAGGACAAGCTAGTAACTCTGTGAGTGTGGTGGGCTCCTCCCGGATGTGTTTTCCTCCCTTATGTGGTTTTCTTGGTGCACGAATCTCTTGGGAGGAATCACTCACAGTTTCCTCCTTCCTTTCATAAGCTGATTCTGTTTCCATATTTGCAAATTTAGAATGTAGAAAGATGAATATGAAGAGATTTTCTTAAGTATAGCTGACTACTGTTTTATTTTTGGGATTTGATGGGTTGACTGATAGTATAAGTGCAAAGGAGGGTTTTGATGATGGCTGTAGAATTTTTAGGGAATGATAGGGTTTAAGAAAAGGGAATTAGGGTTTGGGGAATATTGGGAATTATGTATAGGGCTTAGGGTTTGGTGATAGGGGATAAGGTGAGTGTGAATGGGAGAGGGAAAGGGAAGGGAATGAGGTAAATTTAGTGCAGGGGGATGGGATGTGGGAAAATTATACAAGGGGGTGAAAATAGCAAAATCAGAAAAAACCCTAGGTAGTTTTGACAACACAACTTTGAGGCAATTAGGGTTTCATTTTTTAAGCACTCACATCACCATCATGGATGACAAAATCTCTTGCTAGGGCAAATGGGAGGATGTACTTACTTGTAGAGAGGTTGTTTGTAAATTTGGAGGCTTGTAAAATCGATTAAATGAGTTTTTGGGTTCAGCTGACAGATGCGCCGCGCCAACGCCCAGGTGTGTAGTGCCTGATAGGTGCGCCACGCACGTTGAAATTTCTTTGTAAATCCTATAATTGGTGCTTAGTGCCTGACAGGTGTGCTGCGCCAACACCCAAGTGCGTTGCGCCACTGAAAACTGGAGGTTTTTGCTGCGATTTTCACTTATTTCTTTTCAAATGCAATTTTTTCCTCTTTCTCTCTCTCTTTAGCACAAATGAGGACTTCTAACACCAAGAATCACCTTATATACTTTTTTACTTTAATTTTTCATTTAGGAAAACCCACTTTCTAAAGTTCCCTTTCACTTTACTTTTAAAACCCTGTTTTTGCAGTTTGGCTCTTTTTCTTGTCATTTGATGGACTGATGCTTGAATGTTTTTGTTTCTTTTACAGAAGCTAGAGTGCTGGAGTTTGGCAAGGTGACCAAGGGTTGCAGATGATGCTTTATTACATATGAAACATTAAAATTACATAAATTTGTACATGAAAATAGAAAAACTCTGTTTTCACCTCAAAACAGAGTTTTTAGGTAAAAACCCTTTATGAAGCAAATCATTAGTGAAATTTGTGATTTTATGAACTTATTAAACATCCTCATGTGCTTGCTGACCTCTTATTGAGATTTTGAAGACCATGGTAGCAAACCCTAGACCTAATGAGACTTGAAAACCCTAAAGAAAATGGCTTTTGCAAATGTAAATGACAAAAATGACTGTAAATGGCCTGAAATTGTGAAAATAGGCCAGCAGGTTAAGACCATGAGGGAAATTTGATAATGAACCACTTCCATCAGTTGATCCATGACCTAATGGAATGCAATTGATCAGATGAGACACCTAAAATGAATGCAAAAAGAGAATTTGATCACTGATGGAGGGATTAAGATACCGACACTAACATTGGCTCTAATGGGGATGGTAGCTCCTGGGAGGTGCCAAGAACTACAAATCTCTGGAAAGCAGACAATGCCTCTTCCATTGGGCTATGTGGAGTAAATAACTTCAGCAAACATAAGACCAATATCTTGGCTCAAAACTGACTTAATTGCAAGACTAAAAACTGACTCAAACAATCCACACTAAGTAATCAAAAACTGACATCAGACTTTCAGTTTTATAGCCTTCACTTCGGGCCCCAAAATGAATGAATGACAACAATACACACTTGCAATGAAGGAAATAAAATGGTATGTACAGTGGAAAATTATGACAGTAGAAAATTTCTTAAAGATAATACCATTTCAGCAACCGACCATTAACTGGCTCTCCTAGACAATATTCCCAATTCAGTTCTTTGAGGAAAAAAACATTTTGACCACGAGATGCAACAATTCTATATGGTCCCTTCCATAGATTCTCGAACGTTCCGTGCTTGCCTTTGTCCTTGTTTCTAGCATCCCACTTGAGCACTATGTCTTTAGTCTGAAACTTATCTAACTTTGCCTTCCGATCATAGATTTTATTGATTCTCTCTTGCAGCCTGAAGGTATTCTGGAAAACCTCCTCTCTCGTCTGCTGTAAATGGATCTTTTGGTTTATCCTTCGTTGAGAATGATCCTCCTCGCTGCTAGCTTCCTGCAGAAGTTTTACCACCGGGACTGCGAGAGATGTCGGGAACACCATGTCAACACCATATAATAGTTCGAATGGAGACATGCCAATTGATTTCTTCTGACTTACTCTATCTTCCCATAGTGCATTAACTAGCTTCTTGTGCTAACTCTTTTTTTTGTTTCCAACAGCTTTTTGATGATGTTAACCAATGATTTATTTGAAGATTCTTCCAATCCATTACCTTGCGGATAGTATGCAGTATAATGCCCCAAGGTAATCTGATATTTGTTACAAAAATCAATTATATTTTTAGATTTGAAAGCTGTTGCATTATTTGTAATCAACTTGTTAGGACAACCAAAACGTGACAAAATATTATTTTCGAGAAACTGAATTATTACCGCATCTGTGGCCTGCTGAGTGGGGATTGCCTCAATACATTTTGTAAAATAATTTGTCGCTGTTAAGATCCACTTATGCTAAGCTGAAGATGTAGGGTGGATCTCTCCAATAAAATCAAGGCCCCACTGTTGAAATGGAGCACTTACTTCAATTGGCTTGAGAGGAAGTGGCTGTAATTTTCTCCTTCCCTGAAAAATTTGACATTCGTGACAGCTTGTAACAGTTTTATAAACATCAGCAAAGAGGGTAGGCCAATGGCACCCTGCTCTCAAAATTTTATTTGCCGTCGTCTTCCCAAAATAGGTGACCTCCACAATCTCCTTTGTGAAAATCATCCATGACCTGTTTTGCTTCCTCCTCAACCAAACAATTCAGCAACATACCTCCAGGATATTTCCAATACAATGCATTATTCATTATACAAAATTTAGCAGCCCTTAATTTCAAAGTTCTACTTTTGTTTTTAGCCATCCCTGGTGGCGGTGAAAGGTGCTGGAGCACATATACAACATTTGAATACCAACGAGAATGGATAACAATTTCAGATACCTGAACAAGTGAGCTATCCTCATCTTCTTCGGACATAGAAACAATCAAGTTTATGTCCAAGGCATGCAAATTAGACTCCGCCACCAGTTTTGCTAGACCCTGCCCCTTGATGAGCTTTGTTGGTTTTATCTCCAAGTCATATTCTAACAAAGTTGCGATCCATTTGCCTTGTCTCCCTTCCAGATCTGTCTGTACCAAAACATATTTGACAACTGTGTTAGGGATATAAGCAAGAATATGAGAATGCAGAATATATACTCGAAAATATTTCAAAGCTTTCACCAAGGCAAGAGCTTGCTTTTCAATAATGTTATACTTTAAGGATACATCTCTTATTGTTCTACTGAAAAAGGCAATTGGCTTCTCAAGCTGGTCTCTTTTCTGCATTAAGACCGCTTCCATAGTATGCTTTGAAGAAAATGAAAATAAAATGAAATCTTGGGAATAATCTGGGCTGATCAAAATTAGAGCTGAAGAAAGAGCTAACTTTACCAAATTGAAAGACTTGATGGCTTCTTCGTTCCATTTTACCACACTATCTTTCTTCAACATGTTTGTGATTTCCCTTAAATGTTCAGCTAGATTTGGCACAAAATGACGTAAGAAGTTCATCTTACCATTGAATGCTTGGATCTCCTTTTTACTACGAGGAAAATCAATTTTCTGAATAGCTTCCACTCGAGCAGGATCAATATGGATGCCCTCCTTGGATATGATGTGACCGAGAAGCTTCCCTTCATCCATGGCAAACAAGCTCTTTTTGGGATTAAGAGATATGCCATACTTTCTACACCGCTGAAAAACAATCTTCAAATGATAAAGATGCTCCTCACCTGAATTGGAAAAAACTGTCAAATCATCAAGATAAACTACTAAAAATACATCTTTCTCATTTGCAAAGGTGATATCCATAGCCCGCTGAAAAGTTGCACTAGCATTCTTTAAACCGAATGGCATCTTTGCATAATGGAATGTTCCCCACAAAGTGGTGAATGTTGTTTTGTCTCTGTCATCCTCATGGACCAAAATTTGATTATAGCCAGAATACCCATCGAGCAGTGACATACGAGATGTCCCAACCACTCTTTGGAGTATGTGGTCCATCTTTGGCAACGGATAATTATCTTTCAAAGACACCTTATTTAGATTTCTGAAATCAATGCATAATCTAATCTCACCTGTCTTCTTCTGCACAGGCACCAAATTGGAAATCCATTATGAAAACCTTATTGGAACGATTATACCAGCCTTATATAATCAGTTCACCTCCTTCTCTATTGATGGCAGCAACTTAGGATTGATCCTTCTTAACTTTTAGCGAAATGGCTTTTGGTTTGGCTTGATTGGAATGATGTGCTGAATTTTACTTTAATTGTACTCCTTCAAATCTGAATAGTCCCATGCAAATACATCATTAAATGAAGACAATAAACTAATGTACTTTACCTTTACCTGAGGAGGCAATGCCTTTGACAACTTCACCATCTTTGGATTTTCTGTTGTTCCGATGTTCACATCGTCAACTCCTCTTTCAGTTGGCATTAAACTTGGCTTCTAGGCTACATCATTTTGGTCAAATAATTCCTCTAAAGGTATGAGGCCTTTAGGGTTGACATTGTCATTTAGCTGCAAAACTTCCATCTGATTTACTTCTAAGTTCGGTTGACCATTATCTTGCTCGCCATCTATATAAGTGTCTTGATATTTACCTTCATTTCCCAGAAATTCTTCAATCTCTTTGTCATCCTAAAACAACTGCCAATATCTTTGATTTTCAGGGATAACTGGGTGATGTTTCACATGAATTTCAAACTTATTGTTTGAATTCATCGGAATCTTCAAGTTACTTGCTGCTGTAGCAAGGGAATCGGCAATAACATTTTGTACACAAGGAACACATGTCAAAGTGTAATCTGGAAACAACCTCAAAATATCTAAAACCACATTACGGTAGGCCCTCATTCGAGGATGTTTTGCTTGGTATTCTCCCTTGACTTGCTTAATTGCTAATTCGGAGTTGCCATAAACAAAAACTCTTTTTGCATTCAACTTTTTGAGGATTTTCAAGCCTGTAATTAGTGCCTCATATTCCGCTTCATTATTAGAACAATCAAAAGCCAACTTGTATGAACAAACTCTTACATTACTTGGGCCTTTATTTGGTGAGAAAATAGGGTTGCGTATCCAAATACCAATTCCAACACCTTCCCTACCTACTGCTCCATCAAAGTCCATACTCCACAAACCGGCTTCTTCTTCCAAGTGCTGGAATTCTGCCTATTTTTCTACCTTTGGCTGTTGTCCATCAATTTCTTGCTGCTGGTGGGATTCTGACTGCTCAACGGTACTTTCAAGCCTTTGTCTCTCTTGATCAAGTACAACTCCTTTTCTGTTATCTCTGGTATATCTTCAACTTCAACTAATTGACTATTTACATCATTGAAACCACTATCAGAATAAAGAACAAAAGATTCGAAATCTGTATGTACATAATTAATTGGATGATTCAATGGTTTCTCCTTGCTTGTGATCATATATTTCATCTTTTCCTCCCTATATAATTTCCTCATATGACCAAACACGGGAATAGTGGCATAGGAGAAATCTAATTGTAATGTTCCTTTGAGTTTTGCACCCCATGATCTAGATAGAAGCATGCCAAATCTAGGGGGAATGTCGGCCACCACTACATCCATAAGAACATTTTTTGCTGGAATCTAAACCAAAGTTACAACCAAATCTTTAATGAGACCAATATATCTGACTCTACCAGAATCGAAGGAATAAAGGTCATGGTACTTGCGGGTGATATCCAATCCCAATTTCTCCATAATTGCCTTTGGCATCAGGTTATGAGACGCTCCTGAATCAAACATGGAATTGTGCAAAACATAATCATGCAATCTAAGGCTGATGTAAAAAGGAGCTACATCACTATCCTCAGATTGACCTTCTAATGCCGGAAAAAAGATAAGTTCAGGTTGGTCATCTTCCACATTTACCATATCAGACAGAGGATCTATATTCAAAATCTTTGCCACTTGACCTTTATAACTGCTATTCTTCATTAATTCAGTCAAAGGTATTGACACTTTTAACTTAGCAATTTCATTTTCTAAGCTAAAGGCTGTAGTTTTCTCTACCTCTTTGACTGCAGCATCTTTATTCTCAGTGTTCTCCTTTGTTGCACTTGGCTGATTTGACCTTTCATTTTTTTATTGCACTTTTCTGGAAGTAGGATCTGCTGGCTCCTTTCCCTTTTTTTGCACATTCGGAGAATCATTCTTTAGTGGTGTTGTTTCCTTCTGCTTCTGAATTGGAACGATCAGTACATCCCTACTCCTAAGTGAGTATTGTATTTGCTACACTATCAATGCATTCATGTATCCTCTATGATATTCATCTGATTCCTCTTCTAGGACTGTTTCATTTGCCAATATAAATCCTTCATCTTTTTGTACAGCTGGACTTTCTGAGTACTCTTCATCTTCAGTGATATAAATCGGCAAATCATCTGGTGTAAAAAGTGATTCTCCTCTCCTATTGGAGCCTCATCATCTTTTGATTCGGTGCCATGGACATAGTTATGTTGTAATGGTGTTTTGACTTTCTGTTGAGCTGATATATCTTGAGCTCTTTGCTCCCATTGCTTGATTCTAAATTGTGGTTGCTGCTAACCACGAAATTTTGGATTTTTGACTTGTGTCTCGGACTTATCTGCAATGGTTAATCTATCAAACATCTTCTTAAGCTTACGAAGCACTTGATTTGAGGAGGAAGCTTCTTCCTTTATGGTTAGCTTTTTCTCTGTCTTTGTCCTATCTCTCTTAGCTAGTAGATTTGCCTCCACACTTACTGCAATTTTCTGCATATCCTCCAATGTAGCCGAGTCTCTTTCTCTCAAATGATGTGCCATGTAGGGATCAAAACCATCGGGAAATTTGATCAAAACCAGCCCCTTTGTTGGATTGATATGAGCTGGAATGGCATTATAAACAGTATTGTATCTAACAGAATAGTCATGGACACTTTCACCAACATTTCTCTTTATGTTCTCATACTCGGAAAGGATTTGGAGTGGATTTTTCTTTACCTCCTAGCGATCCAGAAATTGTCTATGAAGAACCTCCAATGAATTAATTGTTCCAGCAGGCAATGCTCTGAACCAGTTTTGCACTTCGCCTCCAAAAGTTTTCACAAATAATCTCATAGTTACATTCTCTGCATCTATCTCGTGGAGATCAAAGAAATCACTCATCCTATCAACATGTTGCTATGCTGTGATACCTTGGGAAGCATCAAATAATGGGATCTTACTTTGGTAATCAGCTGGCATAGCATCCAAGTTCTGTGGCAAAATGAGAGGTGCATATCTAGCAACCATTGCCCGAGGTGGATTTGAAACTGGCCTTGGGGATGTAGGAGGAGTTGGAACAACGATAACAGCTGATGTGACTGGTGTATTAGGTGTCGAAGGAGGTGAAGAAATTATTGATGTTTGAGGTGTAGAATGTTATGAAACCAGCTCAAGAAAAGATGGAAAAGATAGATCAACGCCTTAGAATTCAGCCTCTTCGAGGGGGCAACCTCCTTTACATTACATAAATGAACAATTCTTGGATGCTTCAAATAATAAAACCTCTTTTCTATATATAGGAGTCTAAGGAGTCACAATATAACCCAGCCGACCTAACAATAATAATATAAAGC
>APFE030203598.1:67314-81758 GCA_000404065.3 Pinus taeda
GAAATTGGAACTTTGCTTTTGTGAATGACTTATGGGCTGATTGAGTCATGCCAAAACCTTCCATGAACACCTCCCTTACTTCCTAGTGTATGGAAAATAATCCATCCTCCCACCAAAAATGTACTTTCCTTCTCTCTAACTATCAAAAGAATCCCAAGGCAAGCCATGTTTCTTAGTTTAGTGTAGGATGGACACCCTTCATAAGCTACAAGAAGAAAGGTTGAAAGCTAAAGAAAATTTTTCACTTCACTAGAGTTATATCAAGAGGTGGTTTGACAAGAAGTCTACAAGGAAAAACAACTTTAGTGTGTTTGAATTTTCCCTAAAGTAGGACAAAACCCATGAGGACAAAGGAAAACACAGAAAGTTTCAATCCCTGTGGATTGGGCCATTCACGGTGCATGAGAGGCTTGGCCAGTACACATATCATCTTCAATCACTTGATGGTAAGATTGACTCTCTCCCTGTCAATGGCTAAGAGTTGAAACAATATTTTCAATAAAAAACTGGGGTTGTTCCCTACACTGTGTACATAGTCTTTTATTTTGTTGCTTGTTTGTTTTTTTTATTCTTTTGTTGGTTTTTGTTATGTAAATAAGTGTTTTGCATGTGTATTCATGTCTTCTAAGTGTGTGCGTGGCCGAACTAAAAAGAGTATTGTGACACTTCAACATTTGGCTAGCCTTCTATCCCTCTTCCTTGTGTTGGTTACATATTTTGGCCAATGAAGTTCTGATGGAAAATACGATCTGTCTGTAAGGAGAGTTTTGGTCCAACCATGAACCCATGTCTAGTCTCAAAACACCATGCCTATACTAAGCTTTTCTGCTTTGGTGTTCTCAAGCTTATCCAACTAGTAGAAACAGAGAAGGGAAAAATCTAAATGAGAAAACCAAAATCAAAGGTCTCTATATGCTTATCTGAAGGAACAACCTCTTCTTCTCTCAATAAGTCAGGATTCCCCTTCCACCCAAAAATGAATAACTTTCAATGCAAAGTTCTCTTCAAATAAATAGATAAAGGTGAAAGAAGAGAAAGGCTTCCTACCCAGAGATGTAAAGCAAGAAACTTTGTTGGGGTACTATCCAGGGTCGCTAGAAATGGAGCAATGTTTATGTTCCTGCGTGACTCTCTCAGGTTACTATCTAATCCTACTGGTAGCGGAGAAACATCAAATATGAGAAATTACACTTTGAAAATCTTAAGCTCATGAGATACACTACCCTTCCCAACTCGAAACATTATGATTATGCTAAATCTTATTTCGTGTTGAAATGAAAAGGTATAAAGGGGACCGTAGCTATTAGTGGGGTAAGTGGGAAGACTAATGTAATATGCATGATGAATCACTAATCCCTGAAGAACCAAGGGCCTGCACAAAAGAAGTTAACCAAGACAACGAAGCTGAATTTCAACTAGTGTATCGGCAAGTGTTGAAGCTACTACAACACACTCAAATTTTTTTGCTTACACTCAATTTTGGATCCTTCCTTGGTCCTTCACATTGTTTTTGCAAACACTAGAGCTCATCTCATGAGATTTCTTTTAGTTCTTTGTTCCCTTTTGCACGTTTGGTTAACTATCATCTTTTGGCATGTTTTCTTATCGTAAAATGTTTGGTAGCCTTTTATGATGGTTTCAAAGGTCATTCTTTGTGTATATGAGTTGTCCCAACCATGTAATCACCTACCGCATCCAAAAAAAAAACTCTTCAAAGCTGTCATGCAAGTGGCATCTCAGTCGTCCTAAAGCCTATCTTAAGTGTCACACTTGTCATATCTTGTCATTAGGTAGTGACAGAGGGAAATGATTTATTCATTTGTTACAATGATCCATGTTGTCCTATGATGAAAGTATGATAAGTGTGTGATCACAGTTAAGGTTCATCATAGTTCATCACCCATCCCACATTTAATGATTTTTGAAAAATATTATTTAGCAAGTAACATAGCTTCATTGGGCCCAGACTAAACTATGCACTATGCAGTCTCAACTCTTTAAGATGTGACCTCGCCGCTTGGAACTGTGAAATGTGCATTCCCTATCGCCAAGGGTTTCTACTATGCGCAATTCATGTGCCCAACTCTTGATCTTAAACCCAGAATTTCATAGTTATGTTCCTGTGTCTGCCTTGAACTATAAACTTCGTATTTTCAATCCTCAAGCTTTTCCCTTTGCACCCAAAACTACACAAATCCTTGTCTCAGTGTCCTTTCCCCCAGCCAGACCCCACTCCCTCAAGGAACTGCACAATTTTTTCCTTCAAGCATCCTTGAGCTACGCATTACGTAGTTTCAAAACCCAAGATCTCTCTATGACTAATGGAACTATGCAATGCACAGTCACTAGGCCCCTCTACCCTAGCTTGTGACTTGTATTGGGCTCAATTTATGGTTAGAAATCCATCATCTTAGACTAGGGGGTTTTCGTATTAATGTCATCCCATCATGAGTGAATTTTAGGAACAAATATATTATCAAGTCATGGCAAGATGATGAAGAAGGAGAAGAAGGAGAGAATCATGCCTAAACACTCTCTTGTACTTGAACTCATAAGTGGATCAATCAAGGGGAAAATGGACACAAGTTTGTAACTACCATCCAAGACTAAAGATCATTGAGACTCTGCATCACCAAGCCATGCAAAGGTGAAGAGAAAGCATATCCAAGAAGACATCCAACACTCAGCAACAACAGTGACCTGATATTACTACATCACCAAGAATTCCATGTCAACAGTGTCATGTCATGTCACGTCATGAGTGGTCATATGCCACATCACTATTGTGAACCATGAATTTTGTATTCAAATGTATTGTAAAGCAGAAGTCCAAAGGACACACATGAATATGGATGGTCATGTAAGTTGAAAAGTCACAGGAATTTGAACAATCATGTGGGTAGTCAAAGAGTTAGAAATAGCAAGAATCACACCTTCGTTATATATACCCCCTCATTGTATGAGAAAAGGAATTTTCACTTTGACTCCTCCTACAAGACATTAGAGAGATCAACCAATTATTTGAAGACTAAGGAGTGGCTGTAAAGTCCCACTATTGGGGCTAGTGATGCAAATTGTAAACATGTGGCTTTGAACTTTTGCTTAATAATAGAAGCCTTTAAGGCCAACATGTTCTTCATGCATGGACTATGAATGTTGTAAGACTATTCTATGGATTTTTCTATTTCATGTTTTCTTTTACATGAACTAAGATAGTTGAAATATTTAAGTTATTTTAGTGTGTATCTTATTGATAGTGTGTTCTAATGATTTTTTTGTTGTCCCATCCTCTTGGACTATTCTATGGTATATTAGACAAATCTTTCCCTATTTGTTTGTTTTAATGGTCGTCACATTTGATGTGCACTATTCTACGAGATGTTAGACAAATCCTTTTGGTTCATGTGTGTCTCTTCTTGGGTGGTACTATTACCTCTCACTTAGAGGTTCAATTTCCCCCCCCCTTTTGTAGTAGAATGACCTTGACACAATTACAACTATACACTCACTAGGTACGCCTCCCTTTATTTTTGAGGACACCATTGTATCCATATCTTTTGCTGACAAGTAGAGCCAACGAAAATCTTTAAGGATTTGCCAATTAGGCCTTTATACCAGATGGGACTCCTACACCAAACAATGTGAGGTCTAATTGGGACTTTGTATTGGGGAGATCCATTGAATGTTCGTGGGTCCAACACCGTCAACAGCAATCAATTTTATTTTCAATCATGGATTTCAATATTTTACACTTTTTAGATACTTCATACTTCTCCATTAGAAAGGAGGCCCATGTAATTTTGGTGATCATCAATTATCACCATAAAGTATATCTAACCACTTGGAGTGTCAGTCCTAGCAAGACAACATAAGTCCATGTGAACAAGTTGATGTGTTATGATAGATGAATTTTCTTTAGTCTTGAAAGGTAATCATACTTGTTCCTTGATTTGGCATGACTTGTATATAGTGTTTGGTGGCTTCATAATCCTAGGTAAATCCCTCCTGACTCCCCTTCTACTGAGTCTTACAATGTGATTAAAATTCAAGTGACCTAGTCTCTTGTGCCATAACCATCTCTCATCAAGCTTTCCAAGATATAATTTTTCATTTTCTTCCTTCAGTATGTACACATTATTTCAAGTTCTCACAACTTTTTATATTACTTGTCTTTTGTTTTCTAATTTTATCTCATATCCTTTGGATTGAAAGATAATGTCATACCCGTGGCTGCACATTTCCTAACACTCAAGAGATTATGGTTGATTCCTTCTACAAAGAGAAGAATTTGAGTTTTACCTCTTCCATTATCCATTCTTACCACTCCTATTCCCTTAACATTTCCTGGAGCATCGTTTCCTAAAACAACACTTCTCATATTATTTTCATTTTCCAACAATAATTTGCTTCTATCTCCAACCATGTGCTTGGATTAACCACTATCCACATATGACTGTCTCCCTTGATTTTGAGCACATGACATTGTTCCCTATTCTTCCTTATTCTTATCATTTTTCTTTCTCCATATTTTTTGTTTTTCTTTAGTTTTCTTAATCTAGAAATTTCTTGTTAGATTATTTTTCCTACAGTCAGTAGTTGTGTGTCCATAATTGTGATAGTTTTAACATTCCACATCATTAAATAAGGGTGCAAATGGATTGTTATTCCTAAGACTTTTTCTCTATGAATTTACAAATATACTACTTCTATGTGACTTAGAGTGCATATTTCTATTATTTCTTAACTCATTGATTTCAAGGTAAGCTCTTCAATCTATAGCTCAATGTACAAAATTTGTACAAGAAAAGAAATAACCATTGAAAATAATTGGGTACCTAAAAGAAATTTTCCTTTTTGGATATGCTCTATTGATTCTTTAATAGCTTTCTCTATGATAGAAAGAATGCCTTTGTTGGTTCTTTACTCATTCTCTTTTGTGTTTTTTCGAATTCTTGTTATGAAACTTTAATTTCTTTTGCTGAGATGCCTTCAAATTTCTTGGTTGTTGAGTTCCTTAGGTTGCATTGTTGATTGATCCTTTGACAGTTTTATACTAGCTAATTACTCCTTCACTTTAGCTTCCTCGTTGCTTGAATCTCCTTCATAGGCTAGACTAGTTTTGTTAAGAGGATATCTTTGGATACATAGAATCTCATCTAGGTTACTATATTCTTTAATGAACTAGATATTTTGCATCAGGTGACCCTTGGTATTTTCCAATTAGTTTCTAAGCGAGACAACTGCTTCCTCCCTCTTTTCACACTCCTTTCTTTTCTCCTTTAGATATTGTAATGGGGGGTCTTAAACTTATTTTTCTTACTCTACCATTATTTTTATAACGAGAAGTGATGAGTCTTTTGATTCACTTCTTTCAAGATTATTTTTTGTGAAAATATCCTTTTGTTTTTTATTTTTCTTTATATCTTTAGATTTCTACTAGAGCATTGAGAATATAACCCTCTAGTTCTACTTCTACTTCTTCTTCATAAAATTCATTTTTTTCTTCATTTAAGATATCTAGGGCCATAAGTATACAATTCTTAATTTCTCTTGTTGTTTCTTTTGATTCTCCTTCATTGGAGGATATTGCATCATATTTTTATTTGGTATGGGCTACCTTACTTAGTATAATAACTCTCATTCTTATTTTTATTCTCCTTTTAGTTTCTTATTTGTTTGTTCTTCCATTTAAGATCTATTTCATGCTTTTATTTTCTATAAGGACATTTTGATGCATAATCAACTACTTCTCTAGAGTTAAAACACATAGAGGGTAACTCACCTTCATATTTTTTGGGGCCTCTCTTTCATATTCTAATGAAATTCACTTATTCCTCATTGGATTCACATCTACAATCTTCTAGAAGCTTCTTCTATTCCCTTCTTATGTGATTTCAATGAAACCTCCTTAATATGGATTTAGCTTTGGAGATTCGGATTCCATAAGCTATCAATGTTCCATGA
This sequence comes from Pinus taeda, assembly GCA_000404065.3. Classification (NCBI taxonomy): domain Eukaryota; kingdom Viridiplantae; phylum Streptophyta; class Pinopsida; order Pinales; family Pinaceae; genus Pinus; species Pinus taeda. The sequence goes on from APFE030203598.1 coordinate 73,279, forward strand.
AATTTACCCAATGTTAGTGAGTTGAGATTTTACATCTCTTCTATAGCTGATACCTGAGAATCAAATGTTGCTGGAAATGATCTCAATACATTTTGAACTATAAATAGATATTCCACATTTTCTACAAATCCTTTGATTGTGTTAACTATCTCATCTACTCTAAGCAAGAAATTGGATATATACTCATCCTCCTTCATCTTCAATGCTTCAAGCTACATTATGAAGCCTTGGAGTTTCTCTTTCTTTATATTATTTTGACCTTCATAAGTTCTTATTATCTTATTCCATGTGTCTTTAGCTTGCTTGTAATGCATAACCTTAATGAAATGAGATTTAGGTACTTGATCCAAACTTAAACAAGAATGCAACAACTTACAGATATAATCATAAATACAAAGATGTGGCAGAAAAACTCTTCATTTCATTAATAGAAAAATACAAAACTATGCTTACAAACATAATGGATATAAGATAGTTGGAGTGATGGTAGATTATCTCGCAGAAGAGATGTGGTGGTTGCATGCCTTTGAACCGTGTTACAATGAGGCTCAAAGGCATATTTATTCTTGAAAAACAATGGAAAATCCTAAACATCGAAAAACCTAACCCTAAGAGATGAAGCACCAAAATTGTGGCCCTCGTTTGGGTAAATTGGTACATCAACTTCCCGAGGTCGTAACTTTTTCATATGATCTTCGTTTGGATATAATAGTACCTCATTTCAAAGATTTCAAAGAGAAGGCCAAAAACACACCAACTAGTTAGATTGGCACATTTTTGGTCTCATCGTTTTCCCTAAAAATGTCGTTTAGGGTCTCAAAACATCTCCAGAAGTTCAGGACCCGAAAAACTGCAAAAAATAGTAAATTCTGCTACAATTGAGGATACCAAAAAACTGAAAGAGGAAATGTTGGAGGTCTAAGTGGAATAGGTAGGTGGCCACCAGTATCCACCTAGATCATTCCTCCCCCCATAGGAAGCAATGGTCACCATTGCGTTGAGTGCCTCCATGAGATGGGGAAACTTCTACTAAACTTGGTCCCTGTTGGGGCACTTGCCTTGGTGAAGTATTTGGCCAGCTTTGACAACCTGATATAGTTGGATCTTCTGCTGGCAAGTGTTCTTGATCTATGTGTCCATGATCCAATTAGTGGTGGCATGTTCCATGCAATCCATGTTTAACTCTATTGGTGTGAGATGTTCTGCAATGTTGAATGTGTCCGGTAATGGTGGAAAGTATGGCCAACGGTGGTCTACATTGAACACTGGGTGTCAACCAAGGAACTGTGGAATGTTGATCTAAAAGGCATTGTCTCCTACGACCTTGGTGATCATGCATGACCCATACTGGAGTAGGAGAAGCTTATGATGGGGTCCAACGAGGTGCTCCTTCTTGCAAATGTAGCCAAACTTTGTCGCTCACCTGGAACTTGTGCGGAACCCAATGTTGATTATGGCATTGCTTGTACTTAACATTGGCTCTATCCAATATATCATGGACCTATTTGTAGATGTATTGAATGCGCTCAATGAAGTTGTTAGCCCTGTCGAGTTCAGACTAGACATGACTTGAATCTGCTTGAGTAGCTACAAATGGAATGGCCACATCAATGGGACATAATGGCTCAAATCCCAGCGCTACCTGAAAGGGGTTGTGGCCCATTGAGTTGTGGAGAGCTCTGTTGTAGCTGTATTGGGCATAGGGGAGGCTTTCATCACGTGCATGGATGCTTCAAGTTGTACAACGTAGAATGTGTATGATCATCCCATTGACAACATCTCTTTCGCCATCAGTTTGGGGATGGAAAATTGTCGACTTAGAAAGTTGTGTATCCAACATTGACTAGAGACTTGACCAAAATTCACTCAGGAATCTGTTGTCCTGATTTGAGACAATAGACTGCGGGATCCAAAACTATACCAACACTCGCTCAAAGAAAAGCTTAGTAGTGGCCTCTGCTATGATACTGTTATGAAACCAGCTCAAGAAAAGATAGAAAAGATAGATCAACACCTTAGAATTCATTCTCTTCGAGGGGGCAACCTCCTTTACATTACATAAATGAACAATTCTTCAATGATACAAATGATAAAACCTCCTTTCTATATATAGGATTCTAAGGAGTCACAATATAACCCAGCCGACGTAACAATAATAATATAAAGCCACAAAATAACAATAGAGGGATTCTTTGGGGCACAGTAATAACAATATGGGGACAATAGGGGCACAACAATATTAATAAGGGGTACAACTACAATAGTAATGGGGTACTCACTAGTATTATAGGGACCCAACATAGAAGGAGTGGATGGGGGTGAAGGCACTGCATATTTCTGATCAGATATGGCGGGCTACATGGGAATGGTGGGAATAAAAGGAGGCTCTGTAGAAATTTCTGAACCAGAAACAACGACAGATGAACCAAGAGTAGCAGATGCAGATTCTAAGAACTTGGGAATATTGGTAGCCACAATTGAAGATTGAAGATTCAGAATATAAGCATCAATTGATCAATTTGCCCTTTCAGTTTCAACATCTTTAACAAACTCCAGATTTAGAACAGTAGCACTAACTGCACTTTTAGACTTAGTTTCAAACAATGATAGCTCAAAATTTTCATCAAATGGGAGATCTTCAAGAGATTCAAAAACAACCGGGCATGAATGAGCTCTAAACACATGAATCATAGAATTTTCTTGGCAGAGAATTCTTGGATTAAGATTTGCATTTTCATACGCAGGAGGAGGATCATGATCAGGATTGGCTCTGGTGTATCTTCTGGAAGCCAGTGTGTTGAATTATTCCCAAAAATCAAATTGACATTACAATCTTGTCAACCTACTAAATTCTAAACTCATCATCCAAAAGTATAGAATTGTTTAATGTACTGGGGCAATTTGCAAGTCAGATACTCAGTTTATAAAACTAAGCTGGAGATTGACTGAAGCAGCATTCATCTATTTATGCACTTGCAAAGCAAGAGCAGTTTGAAGGCTACCTGGCTAACTTCAGGCTCCGTCTATAGTTCATAAAGCAAAGAACATTAACGAGCAAATAAATTTTTCTTCCCCAGTATGGTCGCCACTATGTTAGGGCCTAAATCTACCTCAAGCTGAGAAAGGCAGGTCTCGGGTAACATCAAACCACGCTTAACCTGGTAGCTAGCCCTACCAGGTCGGGAGAGGGCTCTCTCCTTGTCAATCTCAACGAAAATATATCAAGAAGGCTTGAGATCACTGATAAAAAAACTAATTTTAGGCTAAGTATGCTTGCTTACAGGAATTTGATTGATTTTAATGGTTGGTTGTTGGATCAGATGGGAAGGCAACTTTGGGTTCGGTAAATGAACACAGATTTGCAGAGGTTTCTGTGGGGCAAGGTAGGCAAGTGTTTTAACACTTAGAAATGAGTGTAATGGTGAGTCTAAAGACTAGTGAGGAACTGGAGAGGGCATGAAAATGTCATGAATCCTCTGCAAATAGTAGAAAACATGTAAATCTAAATAAATCCCAAGGCAGAGCACTGAAACATTAATGAATTCTACCTTTTACACTTGATTCATTTAGTTATGCAGAATAAGAGAGATGATGGCACGCATAAACATAAGATCACTGAATAACAGAGAAGAAAATAATGCTAATTCACATTACTAGAAGAATCCCACAAAATGTTGCAAAACCCTGGTTTATTTCCTTGCCAAACTGCAGAAGTGATGTATAATAGTGCTCAAAGCATTCACAAGAGTCCAACCCTGACAAGTGACTGAAAAAACACATGATATAGACCTCCAAACCACCTGTCCTATCTATCATGGTTTGAATCCATGAGAAGAAGAGTGGTTTCAACCATATCTAAACTAGGAACACAAAATAGGCAGTGGAACAACTTGCCTATAAAACCTACGAAACTGATCTATTCAACTCTAAACCACCTACAACTGATGTATCTACCTTATCAAGTCAATGTTTATCATTTTTACATCATAGTATATCAATTTACATCATGCCACAACATGAATTTGGCCATAAGAGAGAAAAAGTCAAACTAGAAGAAAACTAGGCGAAAAACAGAGTTTTTGAGCAAAATTGGCACTTTTTCATCCTGTGCGTAGTGCCATTTTTTCTGTGCGTAGTGCTTTTTCCCAGTTGAATTTGGAGGTCTTCCCCTTCACCACATTTTCCCCAAGATGGCTTGTTGGAAAATTATGTCTATTTACTTTCTAGTACAAGTGGAATTTTTGAATTTGGTGTCCATTTGCCCCTCCAAAATTGCAATCACCCAAGACTGCTTCTTGTGTGACCAAAGAGTGGCAGAGAGGGCATTGTTTAGGTGTTTTTGGCCCTTTTGGAGACCCAAAACTTGTCAAAATTTCCTAGTAATTTTTGAGCATGCATAACTTTTCATAAGGAATCCAAAAATTCCAAGTTTTATTCAAACGGAGGTCCCTATCAAAAGCGAGCGCCGGTGGTGCTACGCTCCTGCCGAAAAAACCCGTTTTTTGCCTGAAAAATTCAAAAATGCCAAAAACTTCTCCAAATGAACCTTCAGCCAAGATTTTGAGCTTATCTCTCTCTTTCTTGCTCGTCAAAGTTCTCCTTAACTTGGCTTTTAGGCTTCTTATTCTTGTTTTACAAATTTTGTTACGGGCCAAATAATGATGAGCCATGTGGCACAACATATTTTTCTCCTTGTTGGCCTTGTCCAGCAACTTTTCAAGGTGAATATTGATTCTTTCCAACCATGATTCTCGGTCGGCCTCTATTTCTTGCTCTAGTGAAGTTAGCTTGATTTTCCTCTTCTTTGCCAATTGTCGATTTTCTCTTATGTTTTGCAGCTCCATGATTGTTTGTTTGTCCTCTAGCTGCTTGTTCCATTGCTCAAGGTAATTAATAATCCATTTAACCCTCTCAATTTTAAGTGATAGGCTTTTGATCTCAGTTTCTTGCTCCTTGATGATCTCATCCTTGAGTGAGCCCAAATCAGTGTCCTCGTCCTCAATCAAAATGAAATCCTTGTCTTGGTCGTGAGAAGGCCCTTCATCATGCAATGGTTTCTTTCCTCTATCGTGCACCTACTCTGCTAAAGAAGAAGGCAAAGCCCCTTTCACCCCGGGTGAAGATAGCTTTGCCTATTGTCTGGTGAAGGAAACGAGACCCCTTCCACCCCAGGTGGAGTTAATACTCATTTGGCAGCTACAAATAATTTCCTTGTGCCTTTTTCATAAGTAACAAATACTGGCACTCCTGTAGCTTGAGTCTTATGAACCTCTGGCTGATTTGAATGCCCTCCTTCCTCTTGAAACATTGATGGGGTCACCTGAGGGCCTAACCTCATGTGAAATGAAGGTATCCCAAGAAATATTAAGCAAGCTCAACTGATGCAAAACAACAATTTTGATCAACGAAAAATGATAAATGCTATTAAACTATTGAGGAGGAGGTTTCCTTTGCACCAATGTAGCCATCTTCTCAATATTTTTGCATATGAAATAGGGGAGGTTCATCATCCTCACTCTAGTAAAGTGCATCAGCAATCTAACATGGTAAGTGTACAAGCGAGAAAACCTCCCTTCACAGGTGAAATATTTGATAATGAGCTTCATGAGCGGAGCATAAGTGTCCTGTAGGTATCTAAAAGGAAATACCTTACTGATTTGCTTTTGATAACTAGCCTTGACATAAGGCTCATAATACTCTTTGCCCACAAGATGTCCTTTGTTCCACTGTTCACCCACATTTGGAATACCTGTTTCTACAGCTATGGTTTCAGGTATCAAAGTGAAGGAAACACCTGCTATGGTCACCTGGCCATTGTGAAGATGAAGGACGAATAGCCTGGCGAGTTCATGGTGGTATTTCACCCTCTCCACCATCTCATAAAACTGGTAGCAAGACTGATGTTTAAAACATGTTACTACAAGAGGACAAGCTAGTAACTCTGTGAGTGTGGTGGGCTCCTCCCGGATGTGTTTTCCTCCCTTATGTGGTTTTCTTGGTGCATGAATCTCTTGGGAGGAATCACTCATAGTTTCCTCATCCCTTTCATAAGCTGAATCTGTTTCCATATTAGCAAATGTAGAATGTAGAAAGATGAATATGAAGAGATTTTCTTAAGTATAGGTGAATGTTGTTTTGTTTTTGGGATTTGATGGGTTGACTAATCGTATAAGGGAAAAGGAGGGTTTTGATGATGGTTGTAGGATTTTTAGGGAATGATAGGGTTTAGGAAAAGGGAATTAGGGTTTGGGAAATAGTGGGAATCATGTTTAGGGATTAGGGTTTGGTGATAGGGGATAAGGTAAGTGTGAATGGCAGAGGGAAAGGGAAAGGAATTAGGGAAATTTAGTACAGGAGGATGGGATGTGGGAAAATTATACAAGGGGGTGAAAATAGCAAAAACAACAAAAACCCTAGGCAGTTTTGACAACACAAATTTGAGGCAATTAAGGTTGCATTTTTTAAGCACTCACATCACCATCATGGATGACAAAATATCTTGATAGGGAAAATGGGAGGATGTACTTACTTGTAGAGAGGTTGTTTGCAAATTTGGAGGCTTGGAAAATCGATTAAATGAGTTTTTGGGTTCAGCTGACAGATGCGTCGCGCCAACGCCCAGGTGCGTAGCGCCTGACAAGTGCACTGCGCACGTTGAAATTTCTTTGTAAATCCTGTGCCCGGTGGATAGCGCCTGACAGGTGTGCCGTGCCAACACCCAGGTGCGTCGTGCCACTGAAAACTAGAGGTTTTTGCTGCGATTTTCACTTGTTTCTTTTCAAATGCGATTTTTTCCTCTTTCTCTCTATCTTTAGCACAAATGAGGACTTCTAACACCAAGGATCACTTTATATACATTTTGACTTTAATTTTTCATTTAGAAAAACCCACTTTCTAAAGTTCCCTTTCACTTTACTTTTAAAACCCTGTTTTTGCAGTTTGGCTCTTTTTCTTGTCATTTGATGGACTGATGCTTGAATGTTTTTGTTTCTTTTACAGAAGCTAGAGTGCTGGAGTTTGGCAAGGTGACCAAGGGCTGCAGATGATGCTTTATTACATATGAAACATTAAAATTACATAAATTTGTACATGAAAATAGAAAATCTCTGTTTTCACCTCAAAACAAAGTTTTGAGGTAAAAACCCTTTATGAAGCAAATCATTAGTGAAATTTGTGATTTTATGAACTTATTAAACATCCTCATGTGCCTGCTGACCTCTTATTGAGCTTTTGAAGACCATGGTAGCAAACCCTAGACCTAATGAGACTTGAAAACCCTAAAAAATGGCTTTTGCAAATGTAAATGACAAAAATGACTGTAAATGACCTGAACTTGTGAAAATAGGTCAACAGGTAAAGACCATGAGGGAAATTTGATAATGAACCACTTCCATCAGTTGATCCATGACCTAATGGAATGCAACTGATCGGATGAGACACCTAAAATGCATGCAAAAAGAGAATTTGATCACTGATGGAGGGATGAAGATACCAACACTAACAATCGGGAGAAGCTGTCGGATTGGGAAATACTATGGTAAAATTTAATGTAGGAGGAGATTAGGAGGAACACTAGGGACGACTGTTCATCAAAGACTGATGATGAAGAGAATTGTGCCTTAGCGATTACGGCGAAGAAGGGGAAAGGGAAATCTTCCCATTCCAAATCAGATTCTTATCATGGAGGTAGGAATAAAGACATGACGAAAGTTATGTGCTTTCATTGTCATGAGCTAGGCCATTTTGGTACAAATTTTCCACTCAAGAAGTCCAAGAAGAAGTCCTCAGGAGGAGCGGCTGGTGAGGCTTTGGCCTCTCAATTCGAATTGGACTTTTCCCTCATTGCATGCACGGTATCATCAATGATGGGAAGTGTATGGTACTTAGACAGTGGAGCTTCATTCCACATGATTGGAGAAAAATATTTATTCAGTGACTTGGAGGATAAATATGTCCATATGCATATCAAGATGGGTGACGACGGGAAGTATAATGTTACTGGATTGGGCATGATTACTTTTTATAGGGAGCATGGGGCTCCAGTCACCTTGAAGAATGTTGTGTATGTGCCTAGGCTGAAGAAGAACTTGGTATCCGTTACCATGCTTGAGGATAAACGCTATGATGTGATCTTCTCGAAAGGAAAGGTGTTCCTTCAACACATAGCCATCGGTCAAGCAAAGAAGATAGGGATTCGAGTGAAGAATCTCTATAAGCTAAAGGTAGAGGAGTGTGTTGCTTTGAGCACAAAAGCATAAAGGGTGCAAAACTGAGACATTGACGAGTTTTGGCATAGGTGTTTGGGCCACTTACATCATGGGGGTTTGAAGATATTGCAGCAAATCTCTATGTAGAAATTTTTAATAATATGAAACTTATTCACAGAGATTATCCTGATTATACACTATTTGTGGAATCATGCATAATACATAACCTCCTCTACGTTGATCATCAATTTGCAGTATTAAAGAAACAATTGC
>APFE030203598.1:81898-95376 GCA_000404065.3 Pinus taeda
TGAAGCATCAATCACACATATCAACACAGTATGTACCCGGGGAAAGAATAAAGCTGAAAACCCCCAACTATCTATATATTATATTGATTGAGAACATGTAACAATACATAGTACAATACTCATCACAAGTACTCAACACTATCTCCACCTGTTACACACAAACTAGCTCAGATCTGAATCAATCACAGGTTCAAATCTCCTCCGCTGCTTGCTTGCCTCCACTACGCAATCCTGCATGGGAATACTAATGAATAGCTGCTCCAAATTCGTATTTCCCTTGGATATACCACGCAATCCTCATTGGAAATACTCAATCCATTGATTGTGCAAATCTCATGCACAACTATAGTCACAACTGGTATAGCTGTGTCTGTCCAGCTCACGTCTAACACTTGTCTCCACTGAACTGTCCATGCACTGAGTTAACTGATGTATTATTTAGTTGATTTATGAGTTAATAATTAGTGAATTAATTAATAACTAATTCACATCACTCATCACTACTATATTTGTTAGTTAGACTAAATACAACTAGTTCAACTAAGTCAAACTGAACACAACTCCATCAACTCCTGATCCAACTCCACAGAACTGAATCACTAAAGTCCTAACTGAAATCCTTCATGCAATAGCTCAAGTAACCCATAAGAAACATGTATTTCCTTCTGGTAGCTGCATGTGCCACATCTGTAGCTCGAACTGAAGTGCTCCAAGAGAATAAGATAATGTTTATAGTCCAAATATTATTAAGAGCTAATAATATTCGACTGTTCTATTTTTAGCCTGGCAGTCTAAAAATAGACTCCGCCCATATGTCTAAAAATAGAGCTCCATGTATTTTTACCAACATGACCAATCATCCATAAATAGCATCCTGCAACTCATAGACAATGATCCATATGTCTAAAAATAGACAGTTTAAAAATAGACTTTGCGCCAAAAATAGCCTTGGCACACAAAGTGAAGGCGACTTCTTTTCACTAAGCTCCATCATCTTGTTGCATTTTCAACACTCTACTGGTCTTCCCAAAGGTACACTTGAGCAAGTTGATACATGTAAGGGGTGTACTTTGGGAAAATACACCAAGTATTCCTTTCACAACATAGACAGTCGAGGAGAGGCTATTCTAGGGCGAGTCCATTCAGATGTGTGTGGACCATTCTCGACAATGTCCATGGCCAAACATAGGTATTATGTTATATTTTTTTATGACTTTAATAAAAAATGCTGGATATTTTTCGTGCAGAAAAAGAATCAAACTTTCACAAAGTTTTGTGAGTTTAAAGCATTGGTGGAGAAAGAGTTAAGCAGGAAGGTTAAAGATCTATAGAGTGATAATGGTGGTGAGTATGTCTCAAACAATTTTAAGAACTTTTGTGTAGTGGAAGGGATTAAATGGGAGTTGACAACACCCCATAACCCTAAGCAGAATGGGGTGGCCGAGAGGAAGAACAGAAGCATAGTAGGGGAAATGAGGGAGATGTTGCATGATCAGGGCATGCCACTACACTTGTGGGCTGAGGCATGCAACACAGAGTTTATGTTTAGAACTGTAGCCCACTTTAGATACTTGAGATGAAGACACAAGAGGAGGATTATTTCAGTAAGAGGCTAGATGTTGGTAACTTCAGGATTTTTTGGTCATTGATATATTTCGATGTGACCAAAGATGCATGGAAGAAGCTTGAGCTGACATCATAGTTGGGGATATTTATGGGGTACACTGATACAACTCACAACTATCTGATGTACTTGCTGACCAACAGGATGACAGTGGTTCGCAGGGATATCAAATTCGATGAGGAGAAGGTCATGCGATTTTCCCTTGAGAGGGAGCTTGAGTTACACGCAGTTGAGGAGCTTTTAGCGCCTAAGGTTTTGGAGCCTCAATATATGTGGAGCAGCCACATGAAGAGAATCTAGAAGTGGAGACATCCACTGAGGAAAAGTTTTCCAGAGAGGAAAGAAAGTGCACCGGAGAGGCTGACACATTGTTGGATGATGCACAGGAGAACATGGGAGCACCCACTTCTCAGCACAGTTAGAGGAGGTCACCTCAGAGGTACACTGGATACATGGCTTTTATGGGAGAATGTGTTGTGATAGAGTACTTCCTTTAAGGAAGAAGTGCAACAGCCGGTTTGGATTGATGTCATCGTGGAGGAGTATGACTTCATAGTTCGTAACCATGTTTGGGATGTTGTCCCAAGACCAGAGGACAATTTAGTGGTGAGCTCCCGTTGGCTTTACAAGGTAAAGCAAGTTGCAGATGGTAGTGTGGAGAAGCATAAGGCTAGATTTGTGGGCCGTGGCTTTTCACAAGTAGAGGGGATTGACTATGATGAGACCTTTACTCCTGTTGCAAGGTACTTGTCGATCATATCTATATTTTCACTATCAGTGCATATGGGTTGGAAAATACATCAGATGGATGTAAAGACAACCTTCCTTAATGGCATGATCGAGGAAGAGGTGTAGCATCTCGTGCTTGGTACACCAGGATAGATAGCTACTTCACTGGGTTGGGCTTCACAAAGAGTGAAGTGGATGCGAACTTGTACCACATAGTGGTGGAAGGTAAATTATTGATTATTGTACTTTATGTTGATGATCTCATACTGACAAGTGATGATCAACTGATAAAATCTTGCAAGGAGGACCTTACAAGAGAGTTTGAGATGAAGGACATGGGGCTTGTGCATTAATTTCTTGGCATGGAGGTATGGCAGGGAGATGGGGATTTGTTTGTGTCTCAGGGAAAGTATGCCAACGAGATACTTAGGAGATTCTGCATGGAGAGCAACAAACCCATGTAGACTCCTCTAGCAGGTAACTGGAGGAAGGAGGATGCTACTTCAGGGGAAGTAGTGGAAGCTATTGTTTATAGACAACTTTTGGGTTCACTCATGTACTTGGTGAACACACGACTGGATATGTGCTATGCAGTTAAACATCTTAGTTGTTAACTACCAAAATCAGAGGCTGACCTAGGTTTTTGCATAAATAAATGGTTGTATTAGCATCATTTACATTACAATTTGCAGAAATTGGGTTTTACAATGACATAAGAATTTACTGGCTGATGATTATGAACTTTGAAAATATTTGTACAACTACTTCCTTGGACTTGCGACAAAATAGGTGCAACAAATGGAAATCCCAACAAGCCCAACTTGGTAGGGGAGATACCACTTACCATTCCTAGTAAGGATCAAACACATTCTACTTACAATAGGGAAGATACCACTTACCATTCTTGGTAAGCATCAAACACATCCTATTATCCTTGGATCACAAGGAGAATCCTCAACCCAAGGAGCTCTTCGGTTCCATTCCCCTCCCCATATTAATGGAAGTCAAAAGACAAGGGGGAAGAGCATAGCTCAATGTTCTCGATCAACCGTGATCCCTTCCTGGAAGGGTCATATTCACCAGATCAAGCTGCCCTCTGAAGACCAAGAACTTCCCTTTCGGCAAAGGCTTGGTGAGAATGTCAACAACTCGCTCATCCAAAAATCAGAGCACGAACCAAACTGAAGCAACATCTCAATGTGATCTTCATGTTTACAACACTCATGGTTCACTTGGAAACGACATATTTCTTGTATCACAGTACTGCCTCAATCCATATCAATACTATCTTTGCAATATCCAATATACATGTCCTGATTCTATCTAGCTCAGAGTACATGATGCAAAGAAAGGATCCATTTGACTGCCTACTCATCGTAGGATCCACCAAATCTGTATTTGAAGAGGAGTCTCTCTCAACTACTTTAGTGTAATTCATCATGCAAATTCTCTAAAAGCATACTTCCCTTAACAAGAAAGTCCTCATCATCTCTCTATTACAATTTTATTCTCAAGAAGTGGATTTCCTGGGCTCAGAGGTCAACTCCCTTTGGTACTGATGAGATGATCTGTCCTATGAAAAGTAAATTACTAGTATATAAAACCAAATATCAAAGTCATACCTTCAACCTTGAAGAGAGGTTGGAATTTACATCAGATGTCCATTAAACCAAGCATACCAAGCCTAAGGGACTTGCTTCAATCCGCAATCATGAGTTTCTTTATTATGTGCCTCAAAGCTCTGAAGTAGCCCCAAGTATGCTTCTTCCTTAAGTACATCATGGAGGAAACCAACTTCACATACATCTTGGTAATAAGCATCTAGAAACAGGTGCTAGTATGTCATCATAATCCTCTGCCTCTGAGAGCATATTCATGGAAGGATTTGACACTGCAACATCTTGTTATCTAGAATGGTCCTTGCATGAATGACATATTTCTCCGAACATCTCATCTCACCATTGCATTTATTTTTGGCAGTCTACTCCCTCTGAATAGGAAGCATATTCAATCAACTTGGGAGACTGGGATCCTTTCTTCAAGGTCTGAGCTCTTGTCCATTTTTCAAGTGCCACTCTAATCATGGGATGGCTCTACATCCTTCTCAATCTCGATATTGAGGACTAGGCCTGTACATCCATCTGATGTACCTGTTGACCCCAGAACAAGAGCATGAGCAATAATAGTAAAGTAGATAAACATAATCAAAGTGTACCTGATAATGAGGCACGACTGTCTTTCTTTCCTAGATATGAGAGTGGCTTCTTCATTTTCCAACACCAACTCCCTCTTGGAGCTAACTCTTCCTACATTATTCTATGCCTTGATGGCCCTTAGGATGGACTTGCTTTCCTTGATCACATCCTCATCCAATAATTTAGGGAAAGAAGCATTCAATTACTCATGTAGGATGAATAAACAATAGTCTAAGAGGATAAATTAACAAGAATAGTGACACAAAGAAATAACATAAGTCTTGAAAGTACTTAATGAGGATTGTAGGAAGCTATCAACTCCCTCTTGATCCTGCCTTCATGAGTCATCACTGTCCATCAACCATATGTCAACGTTGTTTTCAAAACAAATGCATCATCTTGAGCACCACTAGTATTCTCATTCCAAATTGTTTCAAGCTTGGCTATCAATGTACAAGACGAACACAAGATCTGCATCATGCCATCTCCGTATTGGGAGACTAGCCCATTTAGGGTTACTTGAATAACTCAATAACTTTTCACTGATCATAATCACACTAGGGTTCCAATACTATAGAATCTAGACCTTTACCATATCTAAGGCCATTCCTAGGGTTTCCTTCAAACCATAACATTATTTTAGGTCTCCAACATCTTCATGTCTTTCACTCTACTTAATCATGAAATCCATCATAGGTGCCTACATGAGGGTGATCTTTGTTGGAATTTCTAAGTCTAACTGTTAGAAATCCTTCCTGTACTTTCTGATTTATTTCTTCCTACTTGTTCTGTTAATTAACAAGTTATTTACCATGTAAATACTGAAAATATATACAAGTACAGTTTCAACACATAAAAATCATCAACTCAAGGAAAAACAAGCACACAAGTGAAACCGTTATTTTTGGACTAATGTCCCCAGAAAAATCCAATGCGGAAAACCTAGTGCAACTATCTGAGGGTTTTATTATTAAGCAGTTTCAAAATATAATCTGGGTGCCAGATATGGCTCACCCAATAGAGAATTCTCTCGGCAATAGTACCTCTCAGTCGGATCCAGATATTCTGGCTAAAAACTTCGGTTGTACAATCCCACAACTCTCAGCTCTAATCTTCCCTATGAAATCTCCCAGCGTTAGCCTCTAGGGTCTGCGTCAGCCTCTCTAGCCCAGCGTTAGCCCAACGTCACCCCATCTAGCCCTTTTTCAGCCTCTGGAGGCTCTGCGTCAGCCACACCATCTCTCTCTGCCACTGCGCAGCTCCTAGATGCCTCTGCGTGGCCTTTGGTTGCTTCTAGTTGGCTTTGCGTCAACCCTCTACCGACTTCTGCGCTGATGCTCCCAGTACCCTCTCTACCTCTCTACTAATGTATTCACTACCCCTCAGCTGCAACTGTGATCACTCCTTCGATTTCCTCAACAAGCCCTACCCTAGAAAATCGAATTCTTGATCAACTCGGTGTGTTCTCCAAGTGACCCTCAAGCCTCCTCTTATACTTTTCTCGTTAACAATTCAACGACCAAGATTAAGTCCATAATCAATGGCTAAGTTTAGATCTGGCTTGATCCATGAATTTTGGACCATTCTAACTTAGTTTTATATTAATTCACATTAATATTTTATTTTCCCTAAGTTTAGACTTAGGGACTCCATTTAAAATATTAATTATTTCAATATCGCCCAAACTGGTTGGATTCTGCCCAAACCATTTCTGGGTATTGGAGATCTCATGTGCTTTAGCCTCTCCACCAATTTTCGTGGCTAGAGAACATCTGATGCTACCCCAAATCAACACTCCCTCTTAGCAAGGACTGTGCTCTAGTAATACTCCTCACTAAGCATCGCCCTGATCATCCGGCATCGGTCCTTGTGTTGATGCTAGGCCTGTTGCTGAACATCCTTTGCATTGTTGCATCATGTACTGATACCCATGGCCCTGCCACTGCCATTGTTGCATCTGCATTGTAATCGCTTTTATCATGCTGCATCGTGCTGCCCATAGCACTGCCACTGCTAACTATTGCACTGCAACTCAGTTACTGAGAAGTAAGTAACTAATCTCCCAACTCTGACATCTCCGTCAATTCTACTACTCTTCCTCGGGGCTCCCGGAGCAAGGTATAATCTAAGAGGTTGGGTACCTCAAGGATCCTGCCCCTCATTCCCTATAGTCCATCTGACTACAGCTCGATCTCTCCCCACTTCCTCTCACAAGGTGCATGAGCACTCATGGCATAGTCATCATCTGTCTTTGCTTCTTTCTCTGCCCTTCCTGGTGCAACCTTGGTCTCATAAGCCTCTCCCTTGCTCTTCTTCCTCGGACACTGGCTCGCATAATGACCCAGCTCCCCATAGTGGAAGCATTTGACCTTGGAGAGGTCCTTCTTTTTTCGTTTCTCTTGCTTTCCCTCAGATTCTAGGGCAGCATCCTCCTCTTCCTCTTTGATTCTAACCCCGTTGCCACTACTTCCTGCCTTGGTTAGCCTTCTGATCTCTTCCTGACGAAGAGCCGCCCACAGTTCCCCCCAATCTGGAAAGGTTGAGCTACTGAGTATGCTCTGGACAAATACCTCGCAGTCCTCTGAGACTACGTTTAATGCGGTCCTCACCATTAATTCTTGATCTGGCATGGCCCCTATGGAAGTCATTTGATCCTGGATCTCCTACAATCGACCGAGGAAGATGTCAATCTTTTCTCCTTTCTACATCTGATATGACCACAACTGATTTTCTAGTAGCATCTTCATCTGCACAGAAGTATGCTGATACAATTTCGTCAGATCCTCCCGCATCGCATTTGCCTTGTCCTTTTCGGCAATATGTAGTACTACATGGTCCTTGACCCTGTCAAGGATGATGTTCTTAGCCATTGCCATTGCCTCCTCGTACTTATCGTTCTCATCCGGATCAACTGGGATCGCTATCACTTTCAAGGTGAAGTCCTTGAGACAATTCCTGTCTAGAACAGATAAGATCCTGACCTTCGAAACTACAAAGTTTGAGGTTCAGTCCAGTCTGTCCTGATCTCTTACCCCATTCATTGCCATCTCACTGCTCCTCTTTTGACTCTTTCGAGTCTTTCTACTTCCCTCCTGGAAGTTCTCGATGTGATTCGCTCTGAGCCTTGATTTTCCTCCTGGAAACCCCTCTGCCAATGTCGAGATGCCCCCACTCCGATCGTTAATGCAGCTGCACCATTGATCCAGATTTCTTGGCTAGAAATCCTCGATAGCAACTCCCTCCTCCTTGGTCTTACTCTGTTAGGCACTGTTCTAACCACAGTACCCCATCAAATTCACTTTGCAACTTACCCACAACCTCCTATGCCCCAACAAACTGAAGGTTAGAGCCTGTAGACTCTGCACAATTCCATCACCAGCAAAACCCGCACTTCCTAGCCACAGGCATCAATCCTTCCTGACTGAGAAAGATGACCGGGAACTGCGTAGGTTAGGTATGCTCCTTTCTACCACTGCGTTGATCCTTCTCTCGGCTCAAACTTGATGACGCAGGAAATGTGTCACCCCTTCCTTGCTGCTTTTCCACTAGGAACAACTTCTGTCACTCGAGATAGCTGTTTCTGTTGCTGCCACTCTGCTCAGCTAATGCCCTCAGTCCTCTTGTGATCTGCAACCATGCACTAATAACATGTTGGAATTTCTAAGTCTAACTGTTAGAAATCCTTCCTATACTTTTTGATTTATTTCTTCTTACTTGTTCTGTTAATTGACAAGTTATATACCATGTAAATACTAAAAATAAATACAAGTACAGTCTTAACACATATATATCATCAACTGAAGCAAAAAAAAGCACACAAGTGACACCGTTATTTTTGGACTAATGTCCCTGGAAAAACCCAATACGGGAAAATCGGTGCAACTATTTGAGGGTTTTATTATTAAACAGTATTAGAATACAATATGGGTGCCAGAAATGGCTCACCCAAAAGAGAATGCTCTTGGCAGTAGTACCTCTCAGTCGAAGACAGATATTCCGGCTAAAAACCCCGAATGTACAATCCCACAACTCTCAGCTCCAATCTGCCCCATGAAATCTCCCAGCGTCAGCCTCTAGGGTCTGTGTCAGCCTCCTTGGCCCAGCGTCAGCCCAATGTCACCCCATATAGCCCTGTGTCAGCCTCTAGAGGCCCTGCGTCAACCTCTTGAGCCTTTGCGTCGGCCACACTGGCTCTCTCTGGCACTGCGGAGCTCCTAGCTGCCTCTGTGTGGCCTCTGGCTACTTCTGCGTGGCTTCTAGCTGGCTCTGCGTCAACCCTCTCCTGGATTTTGTGTTGATGCTCCCGATACCCTCTATGCCTCTATGCTTCTATATTCACTGCCCCTCAGCTGCAACTCCGATCACCCCTTCGATTTCCTCATCAAGCCCTGCCCCAAAAAATCGAATTCTTGATCAATTCGGTGTGTTCTCCAAGTGACCCTCAAGCCTCCTCTTATACTTTTCTTGTTGACAATTCAACTGTTGAGATTAAGTCCCTAATCAACGGCTAAGATTAAATCTGGGTTGATCCATGACTTTCGGACCATTCTAACTCGGTTTTATATTAATTCACATTAATATTTTATTTTCCCTAAGTTTAGACTTAGGGACACCATTAAAAATATTAATAATTTGAATATCTCCCAAACTGGTTAGATTCTGCCCAAACCATTTATGGGTATTGGAGATCTCATGTGCTTTAGCCTCTCAACCAATTTTTGTGGCTAGAGCACATCCGATGCTACCCTAAATCAACAATCTCAATGACTTTTTTTGAGCTCAACTCTATTACCATGTTAATTTTTAGGGCTAGATTGTTCCTGGCTGAAGATAATTGCATTTTTAAAACTTTTTCAACATTTTCATATTACATTCACCCCATAATATCATATCATCATTAGTAATTATGTAGAGAGAACAATAACATCAACAATGCACTAGAGTGATAAGGAACAATAGAAGAAAAGCATACACATTAGAGACATTTGGATTTTGGTTGGAGACTTAGGGCAAACACCCACAAGGGGGAAATCCATAAATCAATTCATCTTCTTCTATTAGATATTCATCAATGTTCAACTGAGATACAGAGTACAATAAGAATGAGACATATGTCTTTGATCATCAATCACATTAGGCCATCTAGGGTGTACCTTGGCAGAAAACAAGTAAGGGAGGCATTAACCAACCCTCTATGATAAATTTCCATATCATAGTCACAAATAACATATATCTATGTCAAGTCACTATCATAAAGACAAGCCATACATCGTTGTCATGTCACTGTCTCATAGAGACCCAACCATACATCAACGATACACTGCCATACATTGGAGTGTCACTGCCATATGCCTAAGGTCACTACGATATCAAGGTGATTTCCATATCAAGGATATATATCACTGTCATACTTCATTTAGATCATTGTCACATATCAAGGACACTGTCATGCATAAAAGCACTGCATACATAGAGCACAACATACATAATAGCATAACATACATTATTAACATAAGAGCACTGCCACATGTCATTGTATTAAAATAATTAATTATTTTTAATGGGACCCGAAGTATAAACTTAGGAAAATAAAATACTTAAAGGGTATTGATATAAACTATTGGTGTAGCTTCTAGAAGAAGACGAGGATCAAGCATAAATGATCTTAGCCATTGATTAACTTCTAATCTAGGCCGTTGAATGTCAATGAGGAGATTATTTAAGGAGGCTTGAGGGTCACTTGGAAGATACACAGAGAGAGTTCAGAGAATCAATTTTCTGAAGCAGAGCAGCTACTCAGAGATTTTCGATAGTGAGCTTTTACAGTGAGGGGCAGGGATAGTTGGGTTGGAGTATTTTCTCCAGGACCCAGGATTAACAGCAGATAGGAAGAGAGACACCAGGAGGAGGCAGTGTAAACCCAAGAGGGGTTGACAGTGGGCCAGAAGGGCTGACGCAGAGCCAGAAGGGCTCACGCAGAAGAACCATAGTCTTCCAGTGCATAAATCCGAAATCTCTTGGGGAGCTGAGATTTCTGAGTTGGGAGGGATGGAAACTGCTCCAGAGGGTAGATGTTTCCTAGTTGGACTAACGCAGACCCTGTTGAGGCTAACATAGGGCCTATGCAGGGCCATCACAGTGATAGCCGAGGACAGTTGGTTTAGCTGCTCGAACTGCCGAAATTGTTGGGTAGAGTGTGGTAATCTCATTAAGTTTTTTTCCCAGTTTATTTTCTCTTTAACTGGATTACCGGAAGGGCATCTAGAGTTGTATTTAGAAACTACCACATAATAATAAAAATACTCAGAACTGCTGCACCAATTTTCCCATATTGGGTTTTTCTGGGGATATTTGTCCAAAAAATACCATCACTTGTGCATCTTTCTTTATTTATTCTATTCTTGTTTTGGGCAAATTAATTAATTAAGTGAAGACTGCAGTGTGTTAGCTTCGATATTTGCTGTAGGAAACAATAAATAATTTGTTTTGGTATTTAACAGATAGGAGAAGTTTAATCAGGGATTCTTGAATTTTCACATGGGATCAAAGCATTGTAGGTGAAGCAAGAAAGGATAGTACTAGAGACCTAGTGTTGAGTGGAAGAGGGAGTTCAAAAAAGCTGCAGGAGGAAGTTGTTCGAAACTCCAAAGGGTTTGTGCAGTTCTAGCTAGAGGGTTGAAATTTTGAGGAAGTCCCTTTCCGAGTGAGTCGATGGAGAGAAGGGCTTCTAGATCGAATTTTTGCTGAGGCACAAGGAGCAGCGCAAAAGCCTCAACGTGAGGAGAGTTGGTGGGACGCAGTATTTTCTGTAGGTCATTTTGTTGGGTAGAAAGATGTTAGAGGAGAAGGAAGGCGCACAGTTGAGGGAATTTCTCCTCAGAGGACTTCCGGCCAAGGAGTCTGAATTCTCACTTGCTGAGCTACAGTGGAGAGAGGAAGATCTACAAGCTCCAGTAGGGAGTGCGTAGGCCAGTCTAGTGTTGCGTAGAGGAGAGAGGAGGTCATTCGATAGTTCTTGTGGCAAAAATGGCAACCAGTGGCTTGATGGATTAGGACAGGTTGGATGGAGCATCCACTTGCATCATCTGGAAGGAAAGAATGTTGTTCCTTCTAGATGAGCATTCCCTCAAGACAGCGTGGTGACTGAACCAACAAATCCAGATCCACTGAAGAAGTACCGAGCTAAGATGTTGAAGGCGAAAAGAATGATCCTCGACGGAGTGAAGGATCATGTGGTTTGTCACTTCGCTAGCAAAGGGACTGCTAAGTAGATGTGGGATGCATTGTTTATGTTATTGTTGACACCTAATCATCAGGATTGGGTGAATAACTTAAATTGATGTAAATAAATAATAGAAAATATGAAGTCACCGAGAGATGAAATGAACAGTCTCTCCCTCATGTATATAATAAAGACCAACCTGAATGAATATCGTGAATTGTTTTGAGGAGTTACCTCTTGGTCTGACATGGTATCAGATCCAGCACCATTTTTGGCTTCGAGCTCCATTTTGTAACTCCCTTCTGCCATTTCTTCAGAAGTCTGACTCTGTCCCTCTTGCAGTTTTCCTGCTATAGCCTCCCACGCTCCTCCACTTTCATGCTCTGCTGTGTTCTTTTCTCTGAATATTGCATTGGTGTGGTCTGACATGGTGTGGTCTAATAATGCTACTCTCTAGCACTCCCATATCTGAGTAATAACTTATGAACCGTTTTCATAAGTTACATCCAATGTGCTCTGCTTGTTGATGAAATCGAGACTCTTGGCGCAGTTGCTCCCACCCCTGCCTTAGACGATCTCTGTAAGCACTGTGAATTTGCCATTGGGAAAATGCCCGCCTCCATCACTGTGTATCCCCACAGTAGCGAGAAGGAAAAGCTTCGCCTCCACTGCCATCACTGCATATCTCCGCAGTAGGAAGAAGGAGAACGACCTCCGTAAGGTGAATGCTGAGTGGGAAAATGCACGACGGGTGGACTAGTGTTCATTTCATCGCTGCTCCATGTTGATAAGCTTCGTGGCCTATGAGTGAATGACGAGGGGCTGTATTACAATTATTGTTTATCTCTCCATAAAAATTCTAAAAGATTCAGCAAGAAGGTGGTGATCGTGAATAATCCAATTATCAGTGCACACTTGTGGTACTACTCCACCAAGCCCAATTGCATTCATAGGAGCCACAGTTCCTGAACCAAAAAAAAAATCGAGTGACGGGTTCGGTACTGGTCTCGGATTCCTGGCTCTCCAGTTCTCCTCCGTTGATACACTCGTGGCCTATGCATGAGAGCCTCCTCTCCTGCGCAAATGGTATGATTATTTTTAATGACTGTGAGCTATTGCATTGTATATGTGTATGGCATTGAGTCAGTGAATGGTGAATGTTCTTACCTTGCGGTGTATGGTATTACATTTTGTACAGTGATACCTCTGTCTCCATACATCAGAATCATTTTTTTTTTAGCAGCAGATTTTATTTTTTTCTCCACAAAAGCAAATTTTTTTTGCTAGCAGAAGTATTTTTACAGCACTCAAATTTTACAATGCATTCAATCATATCTATTCTTGGAGTATTTCTCACTGGCAAGGAGAACTATCCTGAGTGGTCCCGGAAGATAAAACACACCCTCATTTTCGATGAGTTGTGGAAAGGAGTGTGTGTTGGAGACGGAGACAAAGAGCCAGAACAACCTACCTCAGACAAGGAGTTCGCCATTTGGGAAAATAAGAACAACAAAGCCTATGCATTAATTGCAGCATTTGTAAGTGAAGAGGTGAGTCACCATATTTTGCCATTTTCAAATGCTTTCGAAGCCTTACAAAAACTGAAGGAACTTTATGACTCACTCTACACTTGAAGTTGTTCAACTCATGATTAAACTCTTCACTCTTGAATTACAAAATAATGATCCTCTTGCTCTTGCATCCGAAG
>APFE030203598.1:104191-145253 GCA_000404065.3 Pinus taeda
TGGATCCCAGTTGGGATTCGAAACGTTGGCAGAAAAATCTTATTACTGTGGAATCTCCGATGTCTGAATCAAAGATATTTGTCCAAAAAATACTGTCACTTGTGCATCTTTCTCTATTTGTTCTATTCTGGTTTTGGGCAAATTAATTAATTAAGTGAAGGCTGTAGTGTGTTAGCTTCGATATTTGCTGTAGGAAACAGTAAATATTTAATAGATAGGAAAAGTTTAATCAGTTGCTACAGTAGGTGATTTGGGTGGGATTCTTGAATTTTCACAAAGTCACTATCATAAAGACAAGCCATCATCACTCTTGAGGATTCTTTAAAGGGGCTTAACCCTTCTTTTCTTGAGCAAAGATCACATAAGATAGATATAGAGATTTTGGCCCTATCTACAAGAGAAATGAACCACCAAACTTGCCTAGAACTTGACCCTTCAACTCGACTAGCATATCTCGGCCTAGATCAATCACAGAACAACAAGACATACCTCCTTTCAGTTCAGTTAGACAAGATAATGCAGCGGCTACCTCATAAACTATATTCAAAGATGTGATATGATTATAATGATGAGTGAGCTCCATAGATATTCTATTTATATAAATCGATAGAGGAGGAAGGGGTGCCATGAGTGTTAATGTGACCTTTTAATTTGTAAAGCTGACTTGATGAAAACCATTTCAATTTACTCTTAAATATATTTAAATAAATTTACTAATTACTTTGATGATTGCTTGCCCACGTAAAGTAGTAACATTAAAGAGGAGTGCCAAGAACACATCAATAATAATATTTTCCTTTAACCAATTTGAATTCTCTGTTTGGGGTAGCATGGGCTTCTTTTGGGGTAGATGGGTTTCTCATGGGAAATTCATCCCATAGCTGCCCCAAATTTCAATATTATATGCTTTTTCAACTGCTATTTATAGCCCTAGCAGTGGTCAAATATGGGCAAGCAAATTTGGTGACCTATCTGATATTGAAGGAGTCATCCGAGGTTTGAAGCTTCATTGAATATCTGTAAAGAAAGGCCAAGTTTTAAGGAAAAAACTCATGTCTTTTTAAAGCTATCTGAAGAAGACTTCATACCATTTTTGGGTCACATTTTGAACAATAGTTGTGATAGATCTGTTGCCCCCACCTGAGGGCCTAATTTGGTCCTGTCTAAGGCCCTAATTTGACTCCTTCCTGAGGCCATTCAAAGGGATTTTCATGAAGCAATTCGCTTTTTGATATTAGGATGGTTTGAGGCAACAATTTTGAAGCTCATCTCCATGGTTTGTAACAACCTTTTCTTAAGGCACATTTTGATGATATAAGATAGTAGATGCAAGCCATTCTCTGAGGCACTTTGAGCCCTTGACCTAAGGCATTATCGAGAAATATTTTGGTCTTCCTGAAGCAACATTCCATCTGATCTGAGGCTAAATATTAGTAACCTTTGAGGGCTGGCTAAGGCACTTTTCTAACCTAATCAAAAGGAGAAGTCTGTGGCTACATGAAGGCTGAATTCATTACAAGGACTTTAATGCAAAATTGGAGAAGGTGCCAGCCAACATATTAAGGAGAAAAACCTTGAATATTCTGAAGCAGACATTTATAGTAGACCTTGACATTATGGAGCAACCTTTTGTAACAGAGCCTTTGTACTTGTCTACATATTTTTGAGCATAATTTGACATTGTTTTGAAGGAGTCTTGAAGAAGGAAGAAGCCTTTGTTGAAGTCCTGATGCAAGCTATAAAGGACAATGTAAGGGCATATATGGTATTGATCTGAGGTATGAAGTTTGGCTTACTTATACAATGATTGAAAATTTTTGTAATTGGGTCATTGTCCCAGGTATGAGAGCCCAATAAGATTTTCATTTATCTTTTATTTTATAGAGTGGCAAGGTGGTGCTAGGGAAGGAAGTTGTAGCTTCATTCAGGAGGTTGTTAGTGATATTTCTAGGGTTCACAAAAACTAGAAAACAATTTTGTTCAACAGATAACTACTTCCAATTATCAGTTAGCATCAATAACATTTAATATCATTAAGTGGTTATACAAAAGAAAATTTCAACCATTAAATATGAAAAGAGCAGTAAAATAACCATGAGACAATGAGACAATGAGATAAGAGCCACAAAAATATATGCTTGTGGCTAGGGAAAAATCCACAAGGAAAAACCCAAAAATCTTTCCTAATGAGAGGGAGAGAGTTCAATACTCATTAATACATCAAGATAACAAAACATAACAACTGACTAGAAGCAAGTGCCAAGCTTCCTTGAGATTTTCGGTCTCCTCCTCCTTCCTCCTCTAGAATAAAGACAATACAAGAGATAATTCAATGCTCGAATGAGGATGACGGCTCTTGTATTTATAGTCTTCAAAGGGGGTTGAGTAGGTACCTCCAAAGTGGTCTAGCTGACTTGAGGCCGGCTTGAGAAAATGTGGAGTTAAAAATTCAAATTTAACTCCATTTTTTTTCTAGATGAAAATACTGACCATGGTACCATATTTCCAACACTCCCTCTTAGCCAAGGAGTTACTTTTCATTCTCTCTCAAGATCAATCTCCTTGACCAATCCATAGGTATCTTAGCCACAACCTATGGGAGAGATCACAAGTACAAGTGTCTCTCTATCAAGATCAATCTCCCTGACCAATCCATAGGTCTCTTAGTCACTAGTCTGGCTAGCGAATTGGCCTTCTTTGGTTGTGGCTGATTTATGTGCTTGTTACTTGGCCTATCGGGCCTTTCTTCTTACCTCACACACCACTGTTTTCAAGATTGCAACCATTGTGGCAAGTCATGATGGCTACTCCCAATTGTGATCCGCTCTCCACTCGGATGTTGTGACTTTCCTTCCTGTGCAACCTAGTATTTCAGATCACTTGTTGTTGAGTGAGTTGAACCTACGTCGAGCCCCAACAACTGCTATGGCCTCATATTTATCGGCTACAGTCTGAGTCATCGCCTGTCCATGCTTACTTTGTCGCATTGCTCCATTCTCGCGACCCTTTGGTGTCTCTGTGTCATCTACTAGTCTATTGGCCGCAGCTGGTTGGCCCAGCTGTGGGCCACCACCACGGTTGCTCAACCCTTCCTTTTTTTTGTTATATATAATGTTAGGAATTATTGGGAGTTATCATAGATGACACTTTCTTCTAGGCTCAAAACCCTTGCAAGCTCTGTTTTCTGGCAACAGGCTTCCTTCTCTTGCAGAGGTGGTGACCCTCTTCTTAGAGATGCGCCTCTTAGAGGCAGTTTTCCTCACAAGTGAGATGAAATTTGGTTCCGTAGAGCCCCTCCTTCAGACTTTTTTCCTTCCATGCCATTTCCTCTCTCATTTCCTCCATCGACTTGGATTGGAGACGACAAATCTTGGTGGTTCAAGGGACGCTCTGGGAAGCCTCTGGGATTTCTAAAACAACTTGTAATAGAGAAGATCCAGATGACATTCTTGTATGGAAACAACCAATAGGCCTCAAACCACCTCATTCCTCGTATCAATTTCCAAGATTGACTTCAAAGAACTCTGTATATCTATGAGAGCTCCTTCCACATCTCAGCTAAAATTTTGTATGTAGACTCTTTTCATTTTTGGCTGAGGTCTATGGATATAATAAGGACCTAAAAATCACGTTGGAGCTCAAATCAGGGATTCCCCATGGGATTCAATGGCTCCTTTTTGAAGGTAAGCAATTAGAAGATCCTCTTCCCATATATGATTATGATGTTTGCAAGGATGCCATTGTGCTCTTAACTCTTCACCTGCGAGGGGTTGTCTTGGGGAAGCCCTCCTCCTCCGAGGCTTTCTCATACAAATATGCAGTTCGTAATCAGGCTCACCAAGGTATTGTTCCTAATTTGAATTGTACTTAGCTTTCAGGAAAAGTAGACCCTTCCCAAGCTGGTCCTAGTTCATTAATAGTGGATAAATCTGAGGATATTCCCTTTGTTGAAATTTCCCATCCAGATCTGGAAGATCTTCACAAGCTATTGGCAGAGAATGGTTTGATCTACCACTTCAATGGGATGTGGCCTCGCAAAATGGATATTTATCAATGGATCCACTCTCAATGGACCAAATCTTGTAGGGTTCTCCTATGTTATAAGGGCTTCTTGATAGTTATATTTATCCATTAGAAGATAATCAAAGTTCTTTTTCCAAGGGACCATGATTAAGGAGAAAAGTGGGGTTTTTCATAACCACTTGGTTCCCATATTTTGACCTGTCTATGGTAGTAATCACAAAGCTTCCCATTTGGGTTTGACTCTGATCAGGTGCTCAAAATTATGCTAAAAAATAAAAGTCTCATAATCTTGTCAACCTTAGCTTAATATTGAAGAGCTCATCATTCTAAATCCAACAGTGTGAATGACACTCAAATCTGAGTTCGTATGCAGAAGTTAGAGCAAGTCAAAGTTCAAGTTTGACTTTCCTACATGGTAGGATTGGGATGATGTGGCAAGTCTTCAACGAATAAGGAGGCACTAAGTGGCAGCACGCCATTGGCCCTTGCATATTAAATATCGCAGAGGTAAGTGGTTCGAGTTAAGACTCGGCCCCCAGGCAGAGCTGATTGTGATTTACGATATTGCATATCGTAATCGCAACAAAGGATCGATGGACAAATATTGGCCCCAACATTGGAAATGTTGGGATTTGCGATGCGATGTGATCACATATCACAATCACAACGGCAATAATAATTGACCTTGGCAAGTTTTGGGTTGCGATGTGATATCGACCCCGATTGCGATGCGGTAAACCGCAATCACATATCACAATCACACAAGACGATAGAGTCCCATAGTTTATCACCACCAGACATCGCCAATTACGATTTGCGATACGACCGACAAGATATGGCCCACAGTGCAGAGAAATTATTTCCCGCCTATCGGATTTTGGGGCTAATTTGTAGTTTTATGTCGGTTTTAGAGCATTTTGTGGAACGAATAGAGGAATAACTAGGAGAAGTCATAACTCCTTCAGTTCTTATCAAAATTAATGCAAAAATAGTCAATTCTAGCAGTTTTGGGATTCTAAACTCATTGAGATGGGTTTTAGAGGCATTTGAGTGTTGTAAACACACTTTTTAAGAAATTTTAGCATAATAGAGAGGCCCAATCCATTGGAAGCTAGACCAAGGAGACGTAGCCCAGGAGGGGTGAACTCCTTTATCATGTTCTTCTTGTGTGTTATATTTTGATGTTATTTGATGTTATATTTATGTTGTTCAACATATGGTTTTATTTTAAAACTATTATAACATTTACATAAGAAACTCTCTTGGGAATCTGTTAATTATGCAAAAGTTTTGACTCCTTAAGCACTTGAAAAAGCAAATGATAAGCATATTGGGTTTATTTCTAAATGGGGAATTAGTACAACATTACTAATCTACTCCAATTCAGATCAATTTGGTATCAGAGCACTGGTTTTTTCTTACTAGATTTGCTTTGTGAAAGAAGGGTTTAATTGTTTGCAAGTTTATGTCATGCTTACAAGGTTAAAGCTCAAAAAAGGTGAAGGAAATTTGGTTGAAAGCCCTGAAGTTGGGTCAAGTGGAAGAAGAGCAAGGTTGCCAAACTCTTCTACACCAGTTCAGCCTAAAGTTGTAGAAGTTGCGGTTGAGATTCCAACACCAGTACAACCTCAAGTTGTAGTTGAGTCTTTAAAGACCATGTCTCATGAAGGAGAACCTATCATGACAAAAGATGAGAAGACCTTCAGAAAGGCTTTTTGTGATATGACATATATGGTTAAGGTCCTTTATGAAGAGAGGAATAGTAGATTGCAAGGAGAAATCTCCAAGCCTCCCAAAGGAGAAGGCTCTTCAGGAGGAGGTAATGGAAAATGAGGTAATGGGAATGGAGGAAAACCTCCACCATATCCACCATCTTCTTCATCTTCTTTTTCAAAACAATATTCACACTCTTCCACAAATACCACTGTTACTCATACCCATCATCATTCTTCAAAAGGGTAATCACCTTTTCTGAAGCTTGATGTTAATTTCGAGTTGCCTATGTACAATGGTGAAGTTAATGTAGAGAAGTTGGATAACTGGATTTGTCAGTTGGAGGTGTATTGTAGAATTCAGAACCTTCAAGAAGATGATATCAAATTTTAATTAGCTTCATTGAGAATGGAGGGTGCAACACTTGTATGGTGGGAAGAAAGGACTCAAGACGAGACCAAAAAACATGGTAAGATCTCTATTTCTTGGTCTAATTTCATTACTGCTATAAAAAGACAGTTTTACCCTTTAGTTCATATGCAGAAAGACATTATGAATTGGAAAATTTTCAAACAGTTGAAAGGTAAAAATGTGCAAGAGTATACTCAAGAGTTTAGGAAAAGAGCTCTTATGCTAGGAGTAGACTTATAGTGACAAGATACCTTGCTAAAATACATAGGAGGGTTTCATAACTATCTTCGACATACCATTCTTATGTTCAGTCCCATGAACCTTGATGAGGTTTGTGTTCAAGTTGCACACCTTGAATCAAGAGGGAAAAATATAGAGGAAGAAGGTAAGAAGAATCCATTTCAGAGTAGTGAAAAAGGGAAGAAGTTGAAAGGAAAGCAAAAGAAAACTACTTCTGTTAAGAAAGAAGGGGAGAAACCCCCGTGTAAGAATTGTTCCAAGGAAGGACATGATGAAGCGCATTGTTGGAAGCTTCATCCAAAATTAAGATCGAAGAAATTTAACAATAAAGGGAAAGAAAATACCAATGTTGTTGCACAACAAGACTTGATTTTAGACTCAGGAGATGAAAGAAAAATCGTAGCCACAATCACCAAGGGAAAATACGTGGCAAAAGCAAGCAAAGAGGTCAGCAAAGAGCAAGTCGTAGCCAGTACCAACGCAGGAAATAATTCCCACAATGTTTCATATGAGGAAACCAAATCAAGTTGTTCCACATCCGAGTTATTTCCAAACATACAAAGATCGATATGTTGTTTGACATTGGATCTCAGGCCAACTTAATTTCTGCAGGTTTTGTTAAGAAAATGAATCTGGAAACCATTCCCCATCATAAACCGTATCTGTTGGGTTGGATAACCAAGGATGCCAATTTTCAAGTCACACAAAAATGTGTTTTTAGGTTTTCAATCATCGCTAATTTCATTGATGAAGTTGAATTAGACGTTGTGCCAGTGGATATCTCGGGGATTGTATTGGGAAGCCCGTATTTGTATGTCACGAAGGTCATTTTCCATAGATTTGAGAACAAATACCATTTGTTCAAAAATGGAGTGGAGTACATTGTGAGAGCCCATCGCAGGAAGCTTAATTTGTCTTTGGCAAGTGTAGGTGAAATGAAGCGACTGGTTAATTCCAACAAGAGTCTCGTGCTCCTCAAGAGAAGAAGAATGACACAGAGCAGGAATCCTTTGCAAGATGTGATGTGAAGCTAAAAGCTGAATTGATTGATGTGGTCAATAAATATGGGGACATGTTTCAAGAACCAAAGGGACTGCCACCAAAAAGAGGAATTCAACAATAAATTCAACTACAATAATATTGTCCATTCCCAATCATTGGTATGTATTGAATGCCAATTTTGGAAACTTTAGAAATTAAGAAATAAGTCCAGGAATTGTTAGATAAAGGAGTAATTCGTCCTTGTACTTTGCCATGTGGTTCACCAATTTTATTGGTACCCAAGGAAGATGGAACCTGGCTCATGTGTGTAGATTATCGAGCTATAAATAAGATCACAATAAAGAATTGATACCCACTGCCTAGAATAGATGATTTGTTAGATCAGTTGAAAATGCAAAGAATTTCACTAAACTAGACTTGAGAAGTGGATATCATCAAGTTAGAATAGATGAGGAGGACAGTTGGAAGATTGCTTTTAAAACCAAACAAGGATTGTTTGAGTGGATGGTTATGCCTTTTGGTCTTTGCAATGCTCCAGCTACATTCATGAGAGTTATGAATGATGTTTTAAGATCCTTTCTTGATGAATTTTTAATTGTCTATTTAGATGATATTTTGATATTCAGAAAATCACGAGAAGAGCATGTCAAGCATGTTAGGAAAGTGTTGGATGTCTTGCGAAAATAATAATTATTTTTGAAGATGTCTAAATGTGAATTCGAGAAAACTTCTTTAGTGTATTTGGGCCACATAGTTGGAGGAGGTGAGCTAAAGATTGAACCCTCTAAAGTTTCGGTCATTCTGAATTGGCCAACACCCAAATCAGTTACAGAAGTAAGGAGTTTTTTAGGAGTAGCGCGATAGTAGAGGAAGTTCATTTCCAATTTCTCCTCCATAGAAGCTCTACTACATGTGTTGACCAGCGTGAAGGTTGTCTTCCAAAGGGGAAGAAAACATAAAAAATAATTTGATGCTTTGAAACAAAAGATTAGTTCAACCCCAGTTTTAGCATTGCTGGATTTGAAACAACCCTTTGAAATACAAATAGATGCAAGTGACTACACCATGGGTGCAGTGAACTTACAACATGGTAAGCCCACTTCATTTCATTCTGTAACTTTTAATGGTGTTGTTATTAATTATCCTACGTATGATAAAAGGCTTTATGCATTGGTGCAAAGTGTGAAGAAATGGAAGCATTATTTGATGGGAAAAGAAACTAATATTCATACCGATCACCAGCCTCTACAATATCTGCAATCTCAAACCAAATTGCATCAGTCAAGGCACTTTTGTTGGATGTAATTTTTATAGCAATTCCACCTTGTAATCAGGTACAAGAAAGACATTTATAACATAGTTGTTGATATGCTTTCTAGACCAGTTGTAAATGTAGCCATTTTACTAAAGAATAATTATGTTTTTCCTAAAAGTTATGTTGAACAATACACATAGGATGCTGAATTTCAAGAGGTATATTTAAACTTGATTCAAGGCCACCAAGTTGAGGAATTAGACTACCATGTACATGATAATCTGTTGTATCATTTGGGAAAACTTTGTGTTCCATAGGGAGAGAGAGTAAATGTCACAAGGGAAGCACACACTTCTCTTATTGTTGGACATTTCGATGTAAGTAAAACAATGGAAAATCTTCAAAGGTATTTTTATTGGTCTCGTATGCTTGAAAGTGTGTCACATTTTATAAGAGGTCGTTCATTGTGTGCAGTGAGTAAGCCTAGTAATAGGAAACTAGGATTGTACACACCACTTCTGGTGCCTTCACGACCATGGGAAAGTGTTTCTATGGATTTTGTAGGAGGTCTTCCTTTGTCAAGGAAAGGTCATGATTATTTGTATGTAGTTATGGATAGGTTCAACAAGATGTGCATGTTAATGCCTTGTAAAAAGAAAATTACAGCTGAACAAACAACTCAAATTTTCTTTCAAAATGTATGGGTTCATTTTGGATTTCCTACTTCTATTGTAAGTGGTCGTGATTCTCGATTTGTTGGGAATTTTTGGTCAAGTTTATGGAACTTGATGGACACCAAGTTGAAGAAAAGTACAACATTTCATCCGCAAACAAATGGTCAAACTGAAGTCGTTAACATGACAATAATTCATTTGCTAAGAGGATATTGCAGCAAATGTCCTAAGTTATGGGATGAACAGTTGCATTATATTCAACATGCTTACAACCGAGAAAAACACTCTTCTACTCTAACTTCACCTTTTGAAGCATGTCTTGGCTATTTGCCTAAATCGCATTTGTATTTCATCTTTGAGAAAGATGTAGTTGTAGATGGACATAGTGACATACACAAAGCAAAGAAATTCATTGAGAAAATTCAGTTGATTCACCAAACAGTTCAAGAACAACTAGAAAAGAGTCAAGGTAAGTATAAGGCAAGGCATGATAAGCATCGTGTGGATCACCAGTTTCAAGTAGGTGATGAAGTTTGGCTTTACATTAGCAAGGAAATGCTTCAAGGTGAAGGTAAAAATATGAAACCAATTCTTTATAGCCCATTTAAAGTTCTGGAAAAGATTGGTAATAATGCTTTCAAGCTTGATTTTCCTTCATATATGCAAATCTATTGCATTGTTAATGTTGAAATTTTGAGATTATATGAACCTCCTTTGATTGAATATCAAGGAGAGAATGTTCAAATTCCATATATTGAAGACTTTTCTCTAGAATTACTTGATGTGCTTCAGCAAGAAACTATACTTGACAGAAGGACAAGGACAGAAAAAGGGGGAATTATTGATTATGTTTGAGTGGGTCTCAAAGATACACATCCATCAAAGGCCAAATAGATTGAAGTGGGGAAGGTGAGGGAAAAGTACCCTCATCTGTTCAATAACTGAAAGTGATCCTTTTGGGGTCCAAAAGGATTCTAGTGGGGAGGAGTGATTCGGTGATCAGAATTATGCCAAAAAAAGTGTCAGAATCTTGTCAAACTCAGCTTCAGATTGAAGAGCTCTTCATTTTGTATCCAATGGTGTGAATGACACTCAAATTCGAGTTCATATGTAGAAGTTAGAGCAAGTCAAAGTTCAAGTTTGACTTGCCTACACGGCAGGATTGGGATGATGTGGCAAGTCTTTAGCGAATAAGGAGGCACAAATCGGCAGCCCGCCATTGGACCTTACATATCGCATATAACAGTGGTAAGTGGTTCAGGTTAAGAATCGCCCCCCAGTCAGAGCCGATTGGGATTTGCGATATCGCATATCGTAATTGCGGGAAAGGATTGACAAACAGATATTGGCCCCGACACCGACAAGGTTGGGAGTTGCGATGCGATGCGATCACATATCGAAATCACGACGAAAAAAAAGAATCGACCCCGGTAAGGGTTGGGTTGCAATGCAATATCAGTCTCGATTGTGATGCGGTAAACCACATTCGCATATCACAATCGCACAAGGCGACAGAGTCCTGTAGTTTATCGCCGCCAGACATCGCCGATTGCGATTTATGATATGTATGGTAGGATATGACCCACGATGCGAAGAAATTCTTGCCCAATTAGCGGATTTTGGGGCTAATTTGTAGTTTCCTGCCAGTTTTAGAGCATTTTGTGGAATGAATAGAGGAAGAACTAGGAGAAGTCATAACTCCTTCAATTCTTATCCAAATCTGATGAAAAAATAGTCAATTCTAGCATTTTTGGGGATTCTGAACTTATTGAGACTGGTTTCAGAGGCATATGAGCATTGTAAACACACTTTTGATGTAATTTGAGCATAATAGAGAGGCCTAAGCCATTGGAAGTTGGACCAAGGAGATGTAGCCCAGGAGGGGTGAACTCCTTTATCATGTGCTTGTTGTGTGTTATATTTTGATGTTCTTTGCTGTTATATTTTTGTTGTTCAACATATGTTTTTATGTTAAAACTATTTATAACATTTACATAAGAAACTCTCATGGGAATTTGTTAATTATACAAAAGCTTTGACTCCTTAAGCACTTGAAAAAGAAAATGATAAGAATCTTAGGTTTATTTCTAAATGGGGAATTAGCACAACATTACTAATCTGCTCCAATTCAGATTAGACTACCAAACTTGTTGGCTCATATATGAAACCATTTAGTGTTTATGAGCATCAAAAATATATTGGGTCATTTCCTACCACATATCCTGCACAATGCAAATGTGAAGTGTATACTTATGGGAGGATCTATTTAGAACTCGACATTAGAAAAGGCTTGCCTTGCAAAACCAACCTGAAAGTAGGTGATTTCCACAAGATCCAACACTTTGACTATGAGAATAATACCTTTTTTTGTCGCCTCTGCTATCAAACAAGACATCTACATATTTTTATTTTGAGACTTCAGAGTATGCACAATATTCATTTTTAATTCGACGTTTCAAGTCAATGCCATGACTCATCATCAAGAAAAACGTGTAAAGAAGAAAGGAGAAAGGATGAGAAAATATAGAGGGAAATATGGGAAGAAGGAAAAGAGTCAACTAGCAGACCTAACCTCAGTAACTGAAAAAACAAGATAAAAAATACTATTTTTAAAAATTTTCATTTTTATTTTCAATTATTATTATTTTATTTTGAATTACAATTATCTTATTAAGGTTAATAATATTAAAGGTGATTTAATAACTATAAATGAGATTAACAGTTAATTTATAAAATTTTTACTTGGGTTAGTTTTAGAAGAATGGAATTTTTAAAATAGGGTAATGTAGATGTATTTTTATTTCAAATTTTATTTTTCAATTATTAATTGTTATGCCTAAATAATTTCAATTATATTTATATTGTTATATTTAATTGTGAATTATATTTATGAGACCATAAAGTTTATTTAATGACGTAAATTGATTGAGTTAAATTATAAAATTAACTAGGTTTATTTATAGAGAATAATTTTAATAAGATAATTAGAATTTTAAGGATATATTTTATTGAGAATTAAAGCTAGATACAAAAATAAAGAATAGCAAACTATGAGTAACACCCAAGTTAGCAATAAAAGGGCGTATCTTCCGTAAATTCAAGGAGTCACTGACAAGCTGGCTAGGGTTCTAAAAAAGATGGACATTGACACCTCTTTCAAGCTACTATTAACCATTAGAAAAAGAATGAGATATGTTAAAGGCAACCCTAATCACCTCCAACAGAAGGGAGTCTATAAAGTCATATGTTCATGTGGAAAGTGTTACATTGGTGAGACAGGAAGATATTTCAAAATTAGACTAAAAGAACATGGTGTAGACATAAAAAATGGCAGAACTCGATCCTTAGCCATAGCAACGCATTCTGAAAAAATTGGTCACCATATATGTCTTGAAAACACCAAAGTTATTGCCAATGAAAACCTTAAATATAAACGGAAAGTACGGGAAGTCCTTGAAATTATATAACATCCTCACAATATCAATAGAGATGGGGGTTTGGAAGTAAGAAGGAACTAGATTCCCTTACTCTCTCAGGATCATACTTTGTCATCTCCCTCTCCCCATTAACCTACCTATCTCCCCTCGCCTGACGTCTCCCCTTGCACTTTCATTTTCTCTAGACACCTTTTCCTCCTTCCCCTCTTTACCCTCATCCTACAACTTTTCCATCACCCCCCTGCCCCGTATAATTAATCTCCGCCCTTTAATTTTTATCACCCTCCCCTCCTCCCTATCACCCTCTCCACTTTCATTTATTCCTTTTCTTTTTAACCCTCCCTCATCATTCTGCTAATCAAATTTTGTGGTTTCCATAGATTAATAATAATAATTTTATTGCTAGTAACATTAATTATCTTGTTAATAGTAGTAATTAACGTTATTACTATTAACGCTATAATTAATAGTAATAATATAATATTATTATTAACCTATGGCCTATTATTATACTCAATAAAATATTGTATTAAATAAAGTATATCCTTAAAATTTTAATTAACCTAGTTATTTTTATAAATTAACTCAATCAATTTACATCATTAAATAGACTTTATAACCTCAAAATATAATTGGCAATTAAATATAACAATATAAATATAATTGCTAAATTATTTAGGGCTATAAATTATAATTGAAAATAAAAATGCATCTCATTATCCTATTATAAAATTCCATTATTTAAAATAAACCAAAGTAAAATTTTATAAATTAACTCAATCTATTTATATTATTAAATCACTTTTAGCCCCAAGGGTTGGCTCAACTGGTCGAGTCCTCGTTGTTAAGTCCCTCGCTGATCGGGAGGCCACAAGGTCAATTCTCCTTGATGCCCTTGGGGTTAGGCCCTACTAGTCTGGCCGAGGGGCTTTAAAAGATCCCCTTTGGGGTTGATCTGCCCAAATTTTCCCGTGGATGTACTGGCCACCCACCTAGTGTCTGTATTCCCTTCGGGGTTGATCTACCCAAATTTTCCCGTGGATGTAATGGCCACCCAGTGTCTGTGAACCACAATGTAAAAATAAATAATAATATAATAATATAAATCACTTTTATATTATTAACCTTAATAGGATAATTATTATTCAAAATAAAGCAATAAAATAATAATAATTGAGAATAAAAATGAAAAATTTAAAAATAATATTTTTTTCTTGTTTTTTCAGTTACTGAGGTTAGGTCTGCTAGTCATCTCTTTTCCTTCTTGTCATATTTCCCTCTATATTTATATCATCCTTTCTCTTCTCTTCTTTGCAGGTTTTTCCTGATGGTGAGTCATGGTATTGACTCAAAACATCAAATTAAAAATGAATATTGTGGATACTCTAGAGTCTCAAAATAAAAATCTACCTATTCCTTGCGCACTAAAGCCAGTAAAACAAAAGACTAAACTAAGGCTTGGAAGCCATGCAAGCCACCCCCTTTAGAGGAAGATGACTTCTCTTCTTTACACTAGGCGGATATTGAGTTGAATGATGAAATGCTCTCCCCTAATGAGGCCCAGACTTTAGATCTTCAAAATCGTTGCGATGAGAGTAAGGAGAACCAAATTTCAACAAATCAAAAATAAATAAACAATAATATTGCTTCGTTGGCAGTGATAAATCAAATTCATGAATCAACTTCTTAAGACTCTGATAAGGACGCATCAACAACTTGCCAGGACACTCTTCAGCTAGCCTTGGTAATTCCTCTGCCAAATGGATTAGTGAAAGTAGCCAAAAGGAAAGGAAGGAAAAGTAAATTTGAAAACTTGCCAAGATGAATGATACTCTTGTTTTTGTTTTCTCTTACTTCATTGTATAGTCTTTTTTATTAATGAAAATCTTTTGCACGAGTTTACCAAAAAAATACTAGGAATTGTTATCTCTTTTTTATATATAATGTAAATATATAAATGTGTTATTTTATTGAACTTATAATATTAAAATAACTAAATGGATAATAAATTTAAACATTAATATTTGTCATATATGTATATTTCTTTCCATTTTAACTTTATATATTAAATTTGAAATAATGTACACTTTAATTATAACTGTTTATTAAATATATAATATATATTATATATATATTATATATATATTCAAATACAATGTTTTCTTCCATAAATTTTAATTTTTATATATCATTGAATATTACAACTTTTTATTAATAATGTTTAGAAAATAATTAAGTTTATAATTTAAATGTGTATGGTATAAATTTAAAAAATTAACACGTAATATATCTATACCATATCCATAAACAAATACATGTTCTTCATAAATTTAATTTATATATTTAATTGAAATATTACACTTTTATTATAATAGTTTAGAAATATATAAAGTTATATAGTTTAAAGTGTGTATGGTATAAATTTAAATTAACACGTATATATCTATACATACCAAAATAACTAAATTACAACACAATTTACAAATAAATTTTTTTTTTTTTTTTCTATAATAAATATGTTTCATATAAATTGTATAATTTAAATGCATATGGTATAATAAATAATAAAATTAAATCAAAATTAAGATTAATAATATTTTTTTAATATATATCTTTCTTTTGGTGTATTTAAATTTTATATTAATTGAAAGTCACACTTTTATTATAACGTTTATAAATATATAAATTTATATATTTATATGTGTATATTAAAAAATGATAAATGATAGGTTGAAGAGCTCCGTCTGGCAATCATGGACGACTAGGGTTTGAGTCAGACCTGCGAACGGCAGACCTGCACAGACCACATTTTCCTATCTTCGCTCAGCAGTGAGGATACAGCGCTACACGACAAAAGCACAGTTTACAAGTAATGGACTCCCCTCAGGGGGAGGAGAGGGCGCCTCCCCCCAATGTAGCTGAAGATGTCAGGACAGAACACCAGGACGATGCTAGACCAATTCCAGACACTTTTCCAGACAATACGAACAAGAATGAAGCGCCCAAGGCGACATCGGCCACTTGCAAGCCCATTGCGGCTGAAAGACCAAAGATTGAGCTTCCAAGTCACCGGATCAACAATCAAATCCAGTACATGAAGGATCATGCACTGATTGGAAAATTTATAGGCTTTTGGCCCACAGAGAAATCATTGCAGGGCTGGATAGCAACCAAATGGAAACCAAAAGGGCACATTACCTTGCAGCTGGGGCCTAAAGGCTTCTTTACAACGATTTTCAACTGTATAGAAGATCGGAACAGAGTCCTCGATGGAGGACCGTATTTTTTCAATGCAGCAGGTTTATATCTAAGAGATTGAATTGAATGATTCAATCCTGACAAAGAGGATTTAAGCTGGGCACCAGTATGGATTTGCCTTTACTCCCTCCCTTTGGAGTATTGGGATGAAGACTCGCTGCAAGATATCAGGAATGGTTTAGGGGAGTTCATTAAAATTGCAGAGGAGACGAAACTCAGGCGATATACCTCATATGCCCAAATTTGTGTCTACATGCATCTCAAAAAAGCTCTCCCAGATGCGGTAAATCTTTACCATGATGATTTTGAATGGATACAATCAATAGATTATGAGCATGTTCCATTCCGTTGCAGAAAATGCCATGCCCTCGGTCATCTCCTTAGAGACTGCCCTTTAAACATGAAAGCATCGAATCCCTCCAATGTGGATAAATATGACTCGGAAGGCTTCACCAAGGTCAGCAACCGCAAAAGGAATCACAAGAAACCCTCAGCTGGCCTTAAAAAGCCTGTAGCCAACACCTCAATACCTTCCACAAGTAATAGCTTTGAGACCCTGAATCAGCCGAAACTGAACACTTATGAAACCCCTGACCAATCGAAGGACATCCCCAAGATGAATCCTCATTCCACCCCTTCCAGCTCTAAGATTACCCAAAAATTTGTGCAATCCTCAGGTCCTACCTCTGCCGTCCCCAACCTCTTACCAAAATGGAACAATCAAGGTATGGAGGTTGATAATATGCAATAGGAAATCATTAATGTAGAAGAAATAGCAATAGAACGAAGTGAGACCCAGCACATGGAAGAGGAGCCGGAGAGCTTCGACATTGGAGATCTGGATATCTTGGGATTAGAGCAAGCTTGCAAGAAAAAAGAATACGACAAAATCCCATAGAGGCAGCTAAAAAGCTTAGAAGTCATCCTCTCCAGAGCACAGCAGCAAATATCTTTGGGCATCCAACCTAGGAGTCAATGGGATGGTAAAATCACTACTAAAGACAATAAAAAAGAGGCAGGAAAACCGATTTAAAGAGAACCATCCACATTGGGGAAATGCTGGTAGAATCGGGAAGATATTCCAAGCTTACAAAGTATTACAACCCCCTTCCTAGCAGTGCACCATGAAGCTCATCTCATGGAATATTAGAGGGCTAAACAGCCCCGGAAAATACAGATTGATAAAAAACATGATTCAAATGGAGAAACCCCAAATTTTTTCCATACAAGAAACCAAATGTAACTCTTCAATACTGGACCAAACACTTGCAAAAGCGTGGCCAAGCAGCAAAGCGACAACAGTGGATGCTTTTGGTGCATCAGGAGGACTAGCAATAATCTGGGATGAACGAGCCATCACTCTAGATAATATACATGTGAGTAAGCATTTTATACAAGCCACCTTCCATATTACAGGGACAAATGTACATGGTCATCTAACTAATGTCTACTTCCCCCAGGAAGCAATGAATGAGACAGACATACTAAATACTTTAGCTTTGATCGACTATGAAAGAACTTATCCAATCTGGATCACGGGAGGAGACTTTAATATGATAACAAGGTTGGAAGAAAAAAAAGGGGGCAGGGCCAGATTGGACAATGAAAGTATTCGCTTCAAAAACTTCATCCAAGATAATTGTCTCATAGATATGTCATCCAATAATGGTGTATACACATGGAATAACAAACGAGCAAGAGCACATCAAATCGCCTCACGATTGGACCGGTTCCTACTATCGGAAAATGAAATCCATCTAGGTGGGGAATTCACGGCATCGATCTCACCACTCACAGGTTCAGATCATTGGCCTATCGTGCTTCAGTGGTAGAGGTTGGGGAATGCCACTCGCAGGCCTTTCCACTTCGAGGCTTTCTGGATGCTACATCCAGATTTTAACTGTTAGAAAATTATATATTACGGAGCAATGGAACACATAAAGTATTGTAGAAATATAAACACAGAAAACGCATAAAACAAGAGAGACACAGATATACGTGGTTCAACCAGTATGGGCTGCGTCCACCCGAACAGCCAGTCCTTCCTTTCTATTATCTAGCAAAATGAAGAGACACAACCTACAGAAAATCCGTTGTTTTCTCTCACAGTCTCACCTCTCTGTTTTCCGCTCACACATCTAGAATACACATCTATCACAGCCTCAAATACAATGCCCTCATACAAAGAGAGGGGTTTCCTTCTAGGGAAAAAAAACCTAAACTAAACATAAGTTCTACCATCAGATCATCCGCCTAATGAATGGCCCAGATTGATTAGAAATTACTATACTTTTACAAGGCAAATTTACATCTGTTTTTAGCTTCGGGGGCACTTCCCCCGAGCCCTCGGACCCCCCAGCTAGGGGGGATCGGCCCCCTCGGACCCCCGCGGGGGGGACAAGTCCCCCTCACACCCCCCCGCATGGAGGGGTGTACAGACTTCCTAGGGTATACATCCGGCTGAAACAAAGACCTCTGAACAATCATGCTCCACACACAACATTAACAATCTAATTCAGGTAGTCTAGAAAAATTTCAAACCTCCGGATGGTATAAAAATGTATCAGTTCCAGCAAAAACTCAAATATCTCAAGAACAACATTAAACAATGGAATCAGAATAACTTTGGAAATATCTTCCAAGCACAACGTTGTCTAGATCAAGAAATGAAATGACTACAGTAGGGAATCATCATGGAAGGACGGTCTGAAGAAACCTCGGAGCTGGAAAAATACCTGCAAACACAACTATCCGAAAGAGCAAAGCAAGAAGAAATACTTTGGAAGCAAAAGTCAAGAATCAGATGGCTTAAAGAGGGCAAAAGAAACACAAAGTTCTTCCATCACACTACTATAAAAAGAAAAGGCATAACAACATCACACATATTCAGAATCCGCAGGGGGATCAGTTGGAAAAGCATGAGGACATTGAACAAGAGTTCATTACTCATTTTAAGAAAGTACACCAGGAACCTCAGATAGATAGACAGCAGGCTATTGAGAAACTAACCAGGAATATCCCTAAGATCATAACTGAGGAACACAATTAGCTCCTCCTCAGGCCCATATCTTTACAGGAAGTGGAGAATGCCATGAGACATCTCAAAGAAGGAAAAGCGCCTAGCCCCGATGGTTTTACTTCCAATTTCTTCCATAGATTTTGGGATCTTATCAAAGATGAGGTCTGGTAAGTCGTGGAGGAATCCAGAACTAATAGATGGCTGCTCCCCTCTCTGAATGCAGATTTTTTAGCTCTCATCCCCAAGGAAGATCACTCTTAGACTCTAGAAAATTTCAGGCACATTGCTCTATGTAATGTCATATACAAAATCATCTCCAAAGTAATTGCTTCCAGACTAAAACCTCTACTCCCTCTACTCATATCACTCGAGCAATCAGGCTATGTGGAGGGAAGGCAAATCACAGATGGAATCATTCTCACTCACGAGATTATACACTCCTTAAAGCTATTCAAAAAGGCAAGTATGCTCCTAAAAATCGATCTTTCCAAAGCTTTTGATAGTTTAAGCTGGAATTATATTCACAAAATGTAGATAGCCTTTGGCTTCTCCCCCCTGGGTCAGATGGGTCATGAGTCTTATTTCTTCTTCCTTCTTTTCCATTTTGATCAATGGGATCCCTTCCTCTCCCTTTCGCCCCTCCAGAGGCATCCGGCAAGGAGATCCCCTCTCCCCTTTTCTTTCCGTTATAATGGCGGAAGGACTAGGAAGATGCATTAAAGAAGCGCTTCATTCCCAGCAACTAAGAGTTCTTTCTTTTCCCAACACCCTAGTCTTCACCCACAAGCAATTCATGGACGATAATATGTTATTTGGCCATCCCCCAGTCCAGGAAGCTCTAAAATTAAAAACCATTTTGTCTGAATTTTCGGATGTGTCTGGGGCTTGCATTAACAAGACCAAATCCCAATTTTTCTTCTTTCATACCCCTGCTACAACCAAAGACTCAATCGCTCGAATATTTGATTTTTCAATAGCTGCTCTTCCCTCCAAATACCTGGGAGCTCCCATGACGGACTCTGCTTTAAAGCACTCATCCTGGAAATTACTTTTGGAAAAGTTAGAAGCCTGTCTCTCCTCCTGGACTTACCGTGCGCTAAACATGGCTAGCCGTTTAGTCCTAATCAAATTCGTGTTGCAATCCATGCCACTTTACCTTTTTTCAGTTATGGCAGCTCCAAAATGGGTCCTCAAAGAAACTAGAAATCTTCAAAGAACTTTCTTGTGGGGAAACATAGGCCAAAAGAGGAAATGGGCCTGGTAAAATGGGACATAGTGTGCCTCTCGAAAATATATGGAGGTATTGGGCTTCGTGATCCTCAACATAGTAATGCGGTCATGGGAGCTCGCATCTGGTGGAAATGGATCTCAGAGCCACATACTCCTTGGGCTATCCTTTGGACAACAAAATACGCCAATAACAGACCAGTTGATGATTTAATCAGACTCATAGAAGTAGGATCAGGTTCTCTCATCTAGAATGTAGCTAGACAACACAAGGATTTAATTCAACAACACAGCTTCTGGGAAATTAGGAATGGTAACAATGCTCGGTTTTGGGAAGATTTTTGGCAGCAAAGACCCAAGTTGACAGACCTAGTCGAACCTCAACATATACGGGACAGGGAAGGGCAATTGATGGCAAAGGTAAATCAATACTGGATGCCTACCCAAGCTCAAGGATACAGGCAATGGATAAACTTGGATCACATCATTAGGCAAGGCACTCAGCTCATCAAGGACAGTCTGGAAACAGAGCTTTCAAACAGGAAAATTCGCTACTCTGATAAGAGGGATAAAATCATATGGGGTTATGAAGAAAAAGGAACCTTCACTACACAAGAAGCTTACAAATTAACAATAAGAAACCAAACAGTCAAAGACCCACTATGGAACAAAGTTTGGGCCCCCACCATTTGGCCAAAAGTCTCCACTTTTCTCTGGTTGCTTTGCCAAAATAAAATTCTCACTTGGGACAACCTACGAAAAATAAGCTTTCATGGCCCTTCTATGTGTCCCAATTGCAAAAAGGCAGAAGAAACCACTGAGCACCTAATAAATTCCTGCCCATTGGTGAATGGACTATGGGAAAAAGTTAGCTTCAGATGCCAAAAAGACGGACGAGTTAAGGAGGTTATCTCTAACACTATACGCACTTGGGCAAAGAATCCTTACAAAATCAAATTGTTAAATGCACTATGGAAACTAATCCCAGGATTCCTCATGTGGAATGTATGGAAAGAAAGGAATCGTCACATCTCCAAGGACCAGTCCTCCCCCTCAGAAGTCCTATGGAATAATATAGGTCAAAACCTTCGAGAAACCTTGATGCTTCAAGCTCGGTCTGAAGACGATTATCCCACCATCCCTCAGGAACAGACTATCTGGGCTAACTGGAACCTTCAATGGAATCGTATGCAAGAAAATCAGGGTAAAACCTTCTCAAAAGGAAAGACAACAGACAGATGGACCCCTCCGCCCCAGCACATGATTCAACTCAAATTTGACGGGGCGTTAAAAGGAAATCCAGGCAAAGCAGGATATGGAGGAGTCTTCAGAAATCACCAAGGCACTCCGCTTCTAACTTATTTAGGCTCAATTGGTTGGGATACAAATAACTTAGCAGAATTAGAAGGGCTATGGCAGGGGCTTCTCCTTGCACAAATCCATGATTTCTTCCCACTCATAATTGAAGGGGATTCTCAGATTCTCATCAACATGGTTAATCAAATCCTGCAAGGGACGCCCTCATACAAGGTTGGACGCAGTTGGAGACTAGCAGATCGAATTGAGCTCATTGAACACTGGCTCTCCACCCACAGAGTTGTAAATATTAAACACTCTCGTAGGGATGGAAACAATGTAGCAAACCTTCTAGCTAACATTGGGGTTGATAGTGGAAGGAGTTTATATGCAGGCACACTTGATACTATGGCCACTACTCTTCAGCTACAGGAATACAATGAATTGGTGCAAAATGAAATGGTTCAGGAAGAAGAAACACACCCGGATGTGGGTGTTCATCCCAGGCATTAAAATGACAAGATGACAAGGCGGCGAACGGGTTGGCCACATGCCCCCCTGCAACTTCCCCCATGCCACTCTGAATTGCATTCAAGGCACCTTGCAGGAGCCATTTAATGAATGCATAGGCTGAGGCAGAACCAATTCCCACATAACAATGGAGCTTGCGAATTTCTCTGTTATTCCTCCCCCCTTGATTCACTGTGTTTGTCCTCTGCAGGCGGGAGAGCCTAATGTGCGCACAGTCACTGGTAGTCGATGCTGGCTATTAAGCTGCATCAATTTGGGTAATGGTTTTCACCATTCCCACACCAGCCTTTGCAATCTTGCTCATGTCCACAACTCCTCTGTAATTTCCCCGCGCCGCTCCTTTGTTAATTCCTCCACAATCCCCGCTGCTTCTTCCCCTGTTTCCATCCCCATTGTGGTCTGCCACCGTATGCGAAGTCGAAGAGGGGGCACAATAGGTGGAAGCTCTCGCTCACCTGCAATGCCTAGCCCCGATTCGGTCTCCCCTGCCTCCTCAACCGATAATCCCAACCTGCTTAGTTTCGCAGGGCGTTACCTTGACACCTGAAGCGGCACGGGTAGAGCATGGCTCCATGGCACAGGTCGTGGAGATGCAATAGTTCGCACTGCTAACTTTCCCCTTCCTCTACACCCTGCTCCTCATACCATGCAATTTAGGTTTCGTAGCTCCCTGAACCACTCAGTAATTGTCACCATCGTCATAAT
The DNA here is from genome assembly GCA_000404065.3 of Pinus taeda. Lineage (NCBI taxonomy): Eukaryota > Viridiplantae > Streptophyta > Pinopsida > Pinales > Pinaceae > Pinus > Pinus taeda. The sequence continues at coordinate 126,983 of APFE030203598.1, forward strand.
TACCTTCACGAAAGAAATTGAGCTGCCAGCTCCTCTTGTTGATCACATTGAGGAGGCGAACATAGTATAACCTAGCAGTAGGAGCTGAGGCAAAATGGTGATTCGCAAGCTGATGAAGGTCGAGCCACCTTGCATGGAAAAGCAGTGGCTGGTAGTCAGCATGTTGAGGAGGGCAGGTTTGGTTACACGCAAGCTTCTGGTAGCTGCGGAGGTGACACGTCAGTACCGCATGTTGGAGTAGGCAGTATTGAGGGAGACCACCCAGAGCATGCACGTGGCACTGCTTATGAGGATGATGATCCGAACAAGTGGGCGTGTCCGATTGTGGAGGAACTAGCCTCGGACGACTGAGTGCCAGGTGTCGAGTTTGCCAAGTGGACGATATGTCTCGCTAACGGTTCAGTTTCTGTTCAGTCTTTTGTGTCTTCTGGTTAGGATTATGTTTTGGTTAAATTGTTTATGTTATGCTGTGATCAAATGGTTACCCCTATGTGGGATATTTTTGGACACATATTTTTGGACTGGTTTCCCCTATGTTGGGGCAGTCAAAGATAGTTACTATGACTGTGTGATGAATGATGCTAAGATCCTCTGAGGCCAAGCCTCACTGTAATTCCTTTTTTGTATCATAATAATAGATTATACTTACTTAGAAAAAAAATGATAAATGATAACAAAATTTAAATATTTAAGTATATTTTTAATATATATGTGTGCGTTTATATATTTATCTTTTATATGTTATTGAAATAATACACTTCTGCTATATTTTTTTTGGTACGTAATGTGAGTTGTGAGATGACTAGCACTTCTGTGTCTTCAGTAGCCCCAACCTAGAAGCATCTAGGTCGTCAAAATCATGTGAGAATCTCACTCATCCTAGGCCACACCAGCCCGATGTAGAAATTTTGAATAATATGACACTTATTCACAGAGATTATCCTGATTATACACTATTGCAGAATACATGCACAATACATAACCTCCTCTACATTGATCATCAATTTAGCAGCATTAAAAACAATGAAACATCAACCGCATGCACACATTAACACAGTATGTAACCCAGGGAAAGCTTACAGCTGAAAACCCCCAACTATCTGTATATTATAATGATTGAGAACATGTAACAACACATAGTACAATACTGCTCACAAGTATTCATTACTATCTCCACCTGTTACACACAAAACTAGCTCAGATCCGAACAAGTCACAGGTTCAAATATCCTTCGCTACTTTACCTGCCTCCACTGCACAATACTGCATGAGAATCACATGAGCACAAGCTACAATTGCCTTGATAGGCCCACACTACGCAAAACTCATTGGCATTACTCAATCCATGCATGTGCAAAATCTCATGCACAACTGATAGTCACAACTCACCCTTTCACTTACCTCTAACACCTGTCTCTATTGAACTGTCCATGCACTGAGTTAACTAATGTATTCTTTAGTTGCTTTATGAGTTAATAATTAGTGAATTAATTAACAATCAATTCACACAACTCATCACTAGTGTATTCTTTAGTTAGACTAAATACAACTAGTTCAACTAAGTCAAACTGAACACAACTCCATCAACTCCACATCCAACTCCACAGAACTCTCATGCATGAGTTCTAACTGAAGTCCTCCATGCAATAGTTCAACTAACACATAAGAAACCATGTGATTCCTTCTTTCAGCTGCATTTGCCACATCCGTAGCTCGAACTGAAGTGCTCCAAGAGAATAAGATAATGTTTAGAGTCCAAATATTACTAAGGGCTAATAATATTTGACTATTTCTATTTTTACCCTGGCAGTCTAAAAATAGACTCTGATCATTCCACCGTGAACCAAAAATAGAAGTCCATCTATTTTTCCCAACATGACCAATCATCCATAAACAGCATCCTGCAACTCATAGACCATGATCCATATGTCTAAAAATAGACATAGTCTAAAAATAGACTTTGCACCAAAAATAGCCTGCGGGCCCACTTAGTGAAGGCGACTCCTTTCCACTAAACTCCATCATCTTGTTGCATTTTCAACACCCCAACCTAGAAGCATCTAGGTTGTCAAAATCATATGAGAATCTCACTTGTCCTGGACCACACTAACCCTTAACATGGATGGATTTTTACACCAAATGTTTAGAATCGGTGAAATTTTCACTGTGCAATGCCTTAACATAACACAACACCCTACCACTTTGTCACTGTCTAATCTATACCCCCTAGGAAATATTTACGCAACACCCTACCACTTTGTCACTATCTATTCTACACCCCCTGGGAAATATTAACAACACTGTGCCACTTTGTCATTGTTTATTCTACAACTCCTTGGGAAATATCACACTTCCACTATCAATATTTATATATTTATAATATATAAAATTAATATAATATAAGTGATAATCTATATATATATATATATATATATATATTCAAAATAATAAAAATAACAACGTTAAATATTTAAATATTTTTTTTAATCTACAGATGTTTGTTTGTTTGTTTGTTTTTTCTCCTTTGGTGAGATAAAGGCTCATGAAGGAATTTGAACACTCTCATAATTTTACATAATTACCTCATAACAAGATGATTTCCAATTGGGTTTCCTATGCATGTGCATATATTTCTTTTATATATTTAACTTTTTATGTCATTGAAATATTAAACTTATGTTATAACTATTATAAATATATAAAATTTATATTATTTAACTATGTATGGTATAGATAAAAAATTAACTCACATTCAAAAATAATAAATGAATTACTCAATGGGGTTGTTGAACAATGGTATCAACCCATCACGTGACAAATGTCAAGTGTAAAAGGTATAAGGCGGGAGAGGCCAGGGTAGCAGCCCCTCCACCATGCCATAGTTATAATGTATGTGTTCGCGTGTGTGAACAGTTATGTCCCTCTGATCTGCATTTGAATTGATGTGATGGATCCATTCCTCATCTATCTATATCCCATCGGTGATCACCCCCTCCCCCCAGTTGCCAAATTCTCTTTTGTGTGTTACACCTCCCTTCCTCCTCGCATCCTCCTCAATGTCTGCTCCAGAGTGGTGGTCTATTCAGTCTACCACAGGCATGCCTCAACCGTCACCCTCTCACTCGTTCCAACTTCCTAAGAAACTTTCCTTCTTTGGGTCTCTTTTGTGGACACTCCTTCATTGGTTTTGGATGGCCCCCTTCTTAATTTCCCTCTGCTCTTGCAGTTTTTTGCCTTCGTTGCTTCAGGGAAGTTTATGGACTGACTGGTGCTAAATCTATGCTTCTTACTTTTGAAAATCTAGCGACATGCCAGAGGTGTTGTTGTTCTTATGGTAGTGACTCTGGGTTTAGGGTGTCAATGGTCTCTGGGAGTTCTTGCATACGGGCTCTTGTTTACTGGGGACTATGGTTTTAGCTCTCCCCTCATTGCTATGATTCCTCTTAGGTGATGGCTTTGTTTTTCCTTTCAATCTCATCTTGGGCGTCTGCTTCTTTCTTCTCGAATTCCACCCCGTGGGTTTCTATCCTCTCTAGCCCAACCTGTCTATTCTTCAGCGGCAAGTTCAGGGTGGCGAGACTCTTGGCATTGGTTCCCCTTTTCTCTCTGGTCCACGGTTGGTCTCAATTGGTTATGGGTGTTTGATATCCCTTGGGTGGAGAATTCAGGGTGGTAGGGCTCTTGGCGTTGGTGCTACTTTTCTCTCTAGCTTGCAACTGGTCTTGGTCGGTTCTGGGTAGCTGGTGGTATATCTAGAGGAGTCCCTCCTCTCCAGTTCTGTAGGTCCCTTTGGTGCTCCACAATAAAGCCCTCTCCCCACTCCTCATGCATAATTTTTCTGGCGCAGCTAGAAGGTACTTCCCCTTCCGTCAGGGCTCGAGGTGACGTTGTTGTTGTTTAGGAAGGTAGATCCAGGAAGGGAGTGAGAGACTCTGGTTTCAGGGGTCCTGGAACCCCTAGGGGTCACAGCTCACCTGTGGCCTCTAGGGCGGGCGGTCGTCAACAAATGGTCTCGCAGCTCAGTCATGATACCAATGTGGCCGGTCGGGGGCATGGGCATCTCCAGGGCTCAACAACATCGGGCCGCTCCAGCCAAGGTCACTCTGTTTCCATAGGTAGGATGTCTTCCAGGAGGACAGGTCCCTCATTGGAAATTACTGAGCTGCTTCACTCCATTGTTGCTCGTCTAGATGCCCATGATCAAGCTCGTAGGGAGGAACACGAGGTTGTCATGGCAAAATTCGAGCAGTCCAATACTTCCAGTGCCATGTTAGTGGGAGGGTGGTAGTAGTTTGGCGCCACCAGAACTTGCTAACTGAAAAGGTGGAAAAGCTCAAAACTTGGCTTGCTCACTTCAAGAACCATGTCAACTGCATGTATCGTCTGCCATCTCCCCCAGGTACTGGGTCAGACAACCTTGCTTCCATCACATCCGATGATCGTATATGTTCATTGGTGTATTTTTTGTTTTGTTAGTTTTCTATAATGTTAGACCTCTCAGCTGGAAATTTTGTTTGTCGTGTATGGTCATCGCATTGATTAACAAACCTGGTTGGGGTGAGACCACATTTTTGATATCCATGTATATTCCTTATGATTAATAGAAATTTCCACTTTCAAGAAAAAAGAAAATGAATACATAATTTAAAGATTAATGTATTTTTTTTATTTGCATATATCTAACTTTTATATTTTACTGAAATATTACACTTTTGATAATGAGATTGTCTTTTAGATTAATCACATCATGACAATTTTTTCGACATTTCAAACCATCTAAGGGGCCGTAGCCAACGTTTAGTCGCAGAGTTTCAATATTCAAGTCGATTTGTAGCACTGAAGTTAAGCAAGCCGGTTTTTTTTTAAATAGAGTGAGAGGCCTTAGTGGATATGACATGTATCCACACGGATGCAAGTTAAAGCTCTGAGATATTAAAGTTTGAGAAATATTAAAGGGTCAAAGCTTTGGTGTTTGTTGAGGGTTTATAAACCCATTTTTCTAAACAAGTGGTCATGAAATTGAGCAGTGGCAGCTTCCGTGATCAACCCTTGCCTGGATTGACGCATGAAAAGGCAAGATTCAAGTCTCATTCAAAAGTGTTATGATGAAGGCATATTAAAAGGCTTTTTAAAAGGGCTTGAAAACATTTTATTAAGAAAGGAAAAGAAGTGAAAAAGGGCTTATGAGATTTTCAGAAAGCCTCCTTTGAAGTTTTTTTTGAAAGGGATTATTTCGAAAAAGTGTTTATTAAGAGTGGAAAGTTATGTTTCAAAAGGTGCATATTTTTTTGAACAACGCTTTATAAAGGTTTTTATCGAGAGATATCAAAGTGTTTAAAGTGATTTTTGGGAGATTTTTTTTAAAGACATTTTTTTTGAAAAAAGAGTCTAGGATGTTGTAAAGGTTTATCCATTTGCAGAAAAAATTTGGTGTTTTATCAAGCATGACAATTTTTTTGGTGAAGATTGTGCTTTACGGGGCGCATATTGAAAATCATAATTTTTCAGGGGTGATATGGATGACAACCTCATCCAATCAGCAAAGCATCTATAAGAAAAGAAATGACAACAGTCATGGGTCGCAAAGCGCAACTGAAGCATATTAAGAAAAGAAATAAAAAAGAAGAGGCAAAGATCATTGCATTGGTTAGAGAGATTCAATCCACAAGCCAAGGAACTGATAAGTTTAGCAAAAGACGAGCAACAACAGGTTATGACACAAGCAAAGAAGTCAGCCGCAAATCCGAGAGCAGATGACCAAGACCCTAAGAGGACAACAGAGGTTGGGGAATCCCACTCAAAAGTGGATGATGGTTGTCAAGACCATAAAATTTAAATCCATTCTGCAAGCATGCATATGGATGAAGAAGATGCAACAAACACTGCAGAGAGAGAAGTAATAACCTCTGTATGTGAAGCAGAGCAAGAGAATATAAATGCTCAAGGAATCCATTGTAATGTGGATGATGCAGATGATGGTGAATCCCATTGTGATGAGACACATGTGGATGATGACTAAAAATTTATATGTGAATTAGTGAATCCAGCCGCAGCTGATGAATTGGTGAAGTTGAAATTGTCAATGAAATTAACAATGAGCACAAGAATGCTCAAATATCCCACCATATTGTGAATGAACATTATGTTGATGATGTGTTGATTCTTTTTTGAAACAAAGATTGATTGTGCCAATATAGTAAGCACAATGTTTGATGAAACATTGAAGGTTGAAGTTGTCACTGTAGCAGTAAGATATGAAGCAGTTGGAACAACTCATGAAGCAGTATGTCATCTAGCAACAGTTGATGATCGAGAACTAGAATAAAGGAATTGAATGAAATGGTTAATAATGATCTTAAGTGTGAAGATTACTGGAAAAAAATAGCAATACCTGATGATGAAAGTGAAAATAATGATATGGATGTTTCTGAAGACAAAGATGAATGCATTGAAACCTTTTTTCAGCAATGGAGTCAATAAGAGATAAGATTTTTCTATTAAGAAATATGTCAGAAAGAAATCCAGGAATATGAAGCGCAAAAAGCAGAGCAAAGAAGACAGTTTGAAGATGCAATGTTGTGGCAACAGTCCATGGTTGAATGAATATTTGAAGAGGAAGGTGTAGAAGACAAGATCGGATTGTGTTTTAGCACAAATTTAAAAAAAGTCAAAGAAAAATTGCAGCAACAACAAGTAAAGAAATATGGAGCCTACAATAAGAAAGCGCAACATAGAATGAACCAATTTCGAGGATTTAAAATTTGGAAGAAGAGAAAAAGAAAATGCAAAATTGTGAAAGTCTTGAGTCATTGTAAGCCTAGCTGAGACATATACCAGCAAACATGTTTAAGTGATAATTGAGTCAATCTATTGTAAGCCTAGCAGTCATAGTTGAGTCATGTTGATGCATGTTGAGTCATACAGTGATAATTAAGGGGGAGTGCTAGAACTTGTAATTACTCCTGCATGTGGAGTTAGCTAAAATTAGAGAATCAATTAAGTGAGCGTTGAGCCAAGTCAAGTGATGGTTGAAGAGTTAAGTGCAATCCATATTTAGAGTGTGAGTTAACTGAGTTAAGTGTGTGTGCATGTCAAGATATTTTATGCGAGTCACTAGTCGAAAATGTTTAAATATCCTTCACCGGGTTCATTGTAATAATCAAGTTTTGTGTGATCAATAGAAGAGTCACAGCTCGTGCGTTTTGGGTGAATTTGTATTTTGTCTCCTATGCCTTTCCAACAGGTTCGCGTTGTGAGCAGATCACAGAAGCTGTAGAAAGTGGAGGAGCACCCAGCGTTGATAGAATACACGTAAAAAATTGTGGTTCATATTGTGTGTGGGTCACTAAGGCTGCAGAAGCTCACCAATCGTTGAGCCATTCACATGTTTGGATTAGTGTTTTTGTGGGTCACCATGGCAAAATAATACTCATGCCATCGTATTTTAATCATATGCTTGGTTAATGAATGGACTCTCATGGCATCATATGATTACTTATTTTTATCATATCTTTGGTTAATGAGTGGAATCTCATGGCATTATACGATTACCTTCTTTATCATATGTTTGGTTATTGAATAGACTCTTATATGAAATAAAACACATGATTATTAAGTGGATTCATATATGAGACCCATTGCTTCGCATAGTTATGATTTTTGAAGGGTGAATAGAATTGGGATTTAGATCAAATAATGGTGGGGTTTTAAAATATTTGGGGGTATATCTTTGTTTTTATCATATTTGGTCATAGGTTCTTTTACAATGGTATCAAAGCCACAATCTTGGCCAACTTTGGGATGCTAAGAAAATGAAAACAAAAATGGATTACTATAAGTTGGAAAGGAAGGAAGGCTAGAAGTCAAGGAGGGAAAAATAAAGAGATCGTCATTGAAGACCAGGAGAGTCAGAAGTGTTAGATGAATTGATGGGTGACCACGAAAGTACCAAGATTAAAGATGCATTACAAAATATCGCCACCACTCAAGACACAATTGTGGAAATGATCAAGTTGCAGATCGAGCAACCTAACTTGCAAAGAAATAACGGGGAAGGTGGCTCTCATTCAGGCTGGGATGGTCCATCACATGAACATGCCAAACTTCGAAGCAAATCATTCAGTAGACCATCTATGCTTCCATTCTTGGATGATTCCTCCAAGGAGCGAGGATCTCCTTCATCAATTATAGAGACAGTTACAGTTTGGATGAAGGAATATGATGCATTCCCCCCCAACGTGAAAGCAACTTTAACCATCTATGAATATTATTTCATGAGGAGAAAACAATAAAGGAAGGCAACAATATATGGGGCCCCTCAGTCAAATTTGAATCTGCAAAAGGTTGTGGAGAAAGTAACTCTTCCTTACTTTGATGGATCAACGAAGTGTTCTGCAAGATCATTGGTGCATAAGATGGATACATATTTCCAGCGTAATCCCATGTGTGAGAGAGATGCCATTTAATATGCCACGCTTCATCTTGATGGGGAAGCACACGAATGGTGGCAACATGGGATGATCACTTTAGGACATGCAAACATAATATCTTATACAGAATTCGTGCAAAGATTGATAAAGAGATTTGAAAGGAAGGACCCAAAAAAGTAACATAATTAAGAAGATTCTTGGGTATTTGTACTTATTATAGAAGATTTGTTAAGGGATATTCATAGTTGGCAATGCCTCTCACTGACCTGACAAAAAGGGGAGCCTTTGTATGGACAAAGGAAGCACATGACACATTTGAGCGAATGAAGGAAGTGATGAGTTCATGCCCAGTTCTAGCCTTACCTGACTTCTCCCAACCATTCATATTGGAGTGTGATGCGTCTGGGGAAGGAATTGGGGCGGTTTTAACACAGAATCATCATATGATTGCTTTTGAGAGTAGGAAGCTCCAATATTATGAGTGCTCTTACTCCATTTTTTACAAAGAAATGCTGGAAATTATGCATGCGTTGGCCAAGTTTCGGCCATATCTAGTGGGAAACCGGTTCAAGGTCAAAACTGATCATAATAGTCTCAGATACTTACTCAATTAGAAGGGATTGAATGAGAGGCAACAAAAATAGGTTAGCAAGATTCAAGCCTATGACTTCGAGATCAAATATGTCAAAGGAAAAAACAATGTAGTTGTAGATGCCTTGTCTAGGAGACCAACTACCTTCTACCTCATAGACATTGTGGAAGATAGGAAATCTCATATTTTGGTGAAATACTCGAAGAACCGGTCAACCTGTGAGATTCTTGATGGAAAATCATCAGACAACTGGTATAGAGTTGTCAATGACATTATCTATTATAAGGACCAAATCTATCTTAGTACCAGAGTCCCAATTGAAGAAGAAGATCATACAAGCAGCCCACGAATCCCCTCTAGCAGGATATCCAAGATTTTTGAAGACTTACAGAACCATTAGGGAGAGGTTCACATGGAAGGGACTCAAAACGGACATTATCAAATATGTCCAGGAATGTGGTACTTGTTAGAGAAATAAGGTTGAACATACACACCCGGCAAGTTTGTTACAGTCATTGCCCATTTCAGAACAAAAATGGGAGAATGTCTCCATGAATTTCATTACGGGGCTACCCTCATCCCAACGCAAAGATTGTATCTTTGTGGTGGTAGATCGTCTGACCAAAAATGCCCACATCTTTGTCATTTCCTCCAGAAGCTCTACAACTTAGATAATATAAATATTTTTCCAAGGAGTATTTCGTCTACATGGTTTACCGAAACCATTGGCAGTGACCGCAATAGTAGGTTCATGGGAGCATTCTGGCAAGATTTGTTCATGTTAGCTAGCACAAAACTTACTCCTAGTACAAATTACCACCCACATACAGAACAGACAAAAGAAGTAAGTAAATGGGTGGAAGGTTACTTACGAAACTATGTCACTAAACAACAAAGAGCATGGACCAAGTGGTCGTATTTAGGAGAATATTTATATAACGCCACTTATCACATGTCCATAGGGATGTCACCTTTTTTAGCCTTATATGGATACGAGGCACTGTCTTTCGCAGTCACATCATTCAGAGATAGTAGGGCACCATTAGCAAAGGATTGGATCCAGGGATGTCAGAATATTATCTGGGAACTCAAGGATAACCTACAGACATCTCAGAATCAACAAAAGTTATATGTAGATCGACAAAGGCTAGAAAGGAGTTTTGAAATAGGAGATGTAGTTTACCTCTGGCCACAAGCATACAAACAGCGTACCTTGAAGAAAAAAGGAGTAGAAAAGTTAAAGCCACCATTCTACGGGCCCTATCGAGTTATATGAAAAATAGTAGAAGTGGCATATGAATTGGAGCTTCCAATAAAGAGCATAATTCATAACATATTTCATGTTTCTTGTTTGAAGAAGGCAGTAGGGGAGAATGTCAAATCATCACATGATTTACCCCCATTAGATGAGGAGGGACATATTCAACTAGTTCCAGAGGAGGTGTTGGAGATTCGAGAAAAGAAGCTTCGGAGTAGGACTATCCATGAGTATTTGGTACGATGGAAATATTTGCTCGTCAAAGACGCTACCTGGTGATGCAGGAGCATCAATGCCAATTTTCATTTTAATGATGTAAATAAAGGGGGTGTGACATTTTTGATTAAATTGTTAGATAAATTATATAAGTGAGGATTTTGTAAATATTCTTTTATTAATTAAAAGGATATGAGAGAAATAGATTAGGAGCCAAATTTGGTATTAGGAATACTATGTATGGGACTTTGTTGAGTCCACACCTAAAATATAGATTTAGTTGAGGATTGGGTGGAGAGACTTTTGGAGTGAATTAAATGCATTATTTGTGTATAAATATGAGTGGTTTTTGTGAGGAAAAGACACTTGAAGAGTTGCAGAGAGAGTGTGAGTGTGAGTAGTGAGAGGGTTTCCTCTTGGGAGCCTTTGGCGATTGTAAAGGGCCACAAATATTGAAAATCTGGCCATGAACTAAGAGGTTTTGAAATTGTTTACATTTGGTTTTATTAATGAAGAATTTTGGTTTTAAAATTCCTGGGAGAATTGTATATTGTATGATTGATAAATTAGTCTTGTTCCAGATAGGGATCGATTCTCATTTCTGTTATGAATTATGTTGGGCGTTAATAGAAAATGAATGTGTTTTGATTTTGATATATGTATGAGTCACGCTAGTATGGACAACGTTGAATTGAATTGTTAGCACGGTGGAAAAGAAGGGCAAGGCTTTTTGTATCGATTTGATTGAATCAGTTCACAGTTATTGAGTGACAGGTTCTGCGTGCAAGAGTTTGAAAGGACGTAGAGTCAAATGTGTGCAAACGGAGAAAAACGAGACATGGAGAGAACGACTGGCAGTGATTAAGTTTTGCGCCTTTTCCAAAAGCCGGGAACTTCTGTTTGTTTTTTTTTAAGGTTCAATTACCTACGGATTGTATTAAATTAAGTGGCAACGTTGAAATAACGTGATTATAAGGGGAATATTGAAACTGTAGAGCGTTGGAGGCAGTAATTGTTTATAGAACACATCTGATCTGACATGCTATGTGGGTTTTGTATATTGGAAAGGCACCATGTAGCAATCGATTGAGGGTTTTTCTGTGTAATTGTTCTACGTGAAAAGGATTGGAACAGAATGGTGTTAATTTGCAGGTCTATGTGCAGAGTAAGGGCGGAACGACAACAGATTGTATAAGTCAGGAGCGCTGGCACTAACACAAGCATGTACGAGTCTGTGCATGAATCGAATTGTGAATGGAATATTGTATGCGGAAAATCTACATTTGTCAGAGTCTAAATGAATATTGAATCTGGTTGATTAAAAATAGTTTGGTTCCGTGTTCAAGGCAAATGTATGTCTAATTGTTTAATTGCAGAGGTTTCAAAGCAAAGGATCAGATGAACTTCGACTTGAGTGCAGGTGGAGTTGATGAGGAATGGTCTTTGTAACTGGCCAACGTATATAGAAACTGGCAGAGCGCAGATGGTGCAGCGCTGGAATGAATGCACGGAGAATGGTAAGTGTCGGTACATCTTAAAATACAATATTAAGAGCATATGCGAATATGGAAAATGGGTATTAATGAAAGTATGTTATTAAGGTTTGGGAAAGGGTCTTTATGAGAGCATGATTGGGTGTTATATGAATTGCGTAGTAAATTCATGGAATTGGGCTATTGGGTTTTCTCAAAGTTGAGATTTATGTAGGGTGACATTTCAAATTAACGCCCTGAAGGTGAGTGAATTGGGATTGATATAATTTCATATACGAATGGCATTTATTTAAAGTGTGGAATAAATCAAGAATGATTCGAACCATATGTTGAAAGGCTTCTGCATGTAAATGGTAGTGTGTGGAATTCACCAGACATTGAGATTTTGATTTGGGCAAATGCTGAGATGCATGTTTATATGCATGGTGTTTAGTGATTTTGGGTTTTGCAGGGTTTGCCTGCGTCAATTTTGGTATCAGAGCCAGAATGATCTGTTGAAGATGTTTGTTTTTTGAATGAGGAAAGGAAAGCTCTGTTGAGAACTGAAGTGTTTTAATCTGATATGCAAGCTACATAATTGCAGTGAGCAGGATGACAGAAGTAAATGGAGGACAAGATCATGCAGGATCTTAAAGGTGAGATGATTTTCTGATTTGAAATTTATGATTGAAGTTTATGGTTGCAGACAAGATGATGGCAGTGAACCTGACATTCAGCTAAAGGCTAGATAGGGAGGAAAATTGCAGTGTTCTGAAGAAGAAGGTGAGTTGAAGAGATAGCCTAGAGAGAGCAGAGGAGAATGCTCAAGGGGTTCTAGAGGCAGTGAACCAGTACTTACCAAAAGACTGAGTGAGGAGAGCTTGGTGAGGTAAGTGGCGGCAGGACATGAGAGCTTGCTGTTGCTGAGGCTAGTGCAACTCATGGTGAGTGAGAAACTCATGGAGAAGATGATCATGGAGGATCAAAAAAGAGGTTCAGAATAATGCCACAAAGATGAGATGACTGATGAAGAGTATGAGAAAGAGAAAGCGAAGATAGCAGTGCATCTTGAGTTATTGATGCAGTTATTATAGGAGAATATGAAAGACCAGAGACATGGTTGGACCATGAGGAAGAAAGTGAAATGGCAGAAGCTACACGCAAAGAGGGAAACGCTGATAAACATACATTTGGAAGAAGAGCTAAGGAAGCTCGAGCAGATATTGAGTTGTGGAGAACTCAGAGAGGCTGAGTTGAAAATGGATGTTTCCATTTGTGGCCCAGAACAGGGTGAAACTCTGGGTGAAGAGACCAAAGAGGAAAATCTCATGAACTATTGGGATAGTTCAGAAGCATCTGAAGATGTGTTGGCGAGAAAAGAAGACGAGGCTATGCAGTGTTGCAATTTTTCTCACAGTTTATGCATGTTTGCAGGATGTGCGAAAGATGGTGAGCAGTATGATGGAACTGTCACAAAGGAGAATGAAACGTTTGAGGTAAAGTCCGGTAGAGAATTCCTTTCAGAGAACGAAGGTAATGATTTATCACAACAAGAAGAAATCATAAATGAAGTCTTGTTGGGAGTAAGACAACAATTCGAAGCTGTTATGGAACAGGAGAAAAGTGGAAACCCCGAAGAAAATTTCCGAGGTAAACAAATGTATTTGTTTAATGAAATTGCTAACGAAAGTTTTCGATGTAATGATGCTGAAACCAGGATAACTCAGGAAGATTGCCAGAGTGAAGGTAATGATGAAGTGCTAAAAATATTTCAGAGGGAAATTGAGTTTTTGGAACGATGGCTAAAGGAACCTGATGGAGGACGAAAACTTGTAGAATCTGATCCAGAAGAAATTACAGTTACTATGCATGATAGAGATGAAATATTTTTAACATTTATGGAGTTGAATGAATGTTATAAATTTTCAAATAATGATGTAACTGTAGAGACAACATTAACATATATGATGTCGAAATCAGAGAAATCGAGCAGATTTTATTTGGCAATGAGATGGAAGATCAAAATCCGCAAGGAAGTTGTGTCTGTAGGGACATTAAGGAAACCATGAATCAGCAGGATGAAGACGAAAGCAGCCAACCATTCGAAACAAGATCTCTTGAAGTCCAGAAAGTCAATGATGGGAGATTGATGCCTGAAGCATCAAAAGAGACTGAAAGGTCCTATTTTTTTAAAACTAACAATTTATCGGTGAATGCAGGTATTGTTGCAGGTGCTGAGGAACATTTGACTCAGTTGAGAAGTCAAATGAAGGGAGAAGAAGTTTTCTGTTCCAGAAGACAAGAGGGTGTGGATGATCGGGTGGCAGTCAGAACAGAAACAAGCATAGAAGCAAGAAGTCAGCAAGTGACAGTACAGATAGAGAGAGAAAAAACTGAGCAAGCCGTCTTAGCTCAGCAGACAGCAAGAAATCAACAGTCGGGAGATTTATTGGACTAAGAGATTGAAAACATCAGAAGACTGATGATGAAAGTATCCCGGAAGAGGCAAGCAACAGTAAAACAAAGGAGAAGCAGCAAAATAAAGACAACAGAAGATTGTGAAAGCCTAGTCAGTGGGGCGATGCAGCATAAAGTAAGGAAACCTGGAGAAGAACAACAGAGAGAAGCAGCGACAAGTGGAAAGTTGCAGCACAAGATATGGGATCCAGGTATACACAGATCCGAACACATGATCAGGCGATCATGTTAAATTTCAACCTTTGGAGTCTGATGCAAGAGCATCAAGGCCAATTTTCATTTTAATGATGTAAATGAAGGGGGTGTGACATTTTTGATTAAATTGTTAGATAAATTATATAAGTGAGGATTTTGTAAATATTCTTTTATTAATTAAAAGGGTATGAGAGAAATAGATTAGGAGCCAAATTTGGGATTAGGAATACTATGTATGGGACTTTGTTGAGTCCATACCTAAAATATAGATTTAGTTGAGGATTGGGTGGAGAGACTTTTGGAGTGAATTAAATGCATTATTTATGTATAAATATGAGTGGTTTTTGTGAGGAAAAGACACTTGAAGAGTTGCAGAAAGAGTGTGAGTGTGAGTAGTGAGAGGGTTTCCTCTTGGAAGCCTTTGGCGATTGTAAAGGGCCACCGATCTTGAAAATCTGGCCATGAACTAAGAGGTTTTGAAATTGTTTACATTTGGTTTTATTAATGAAGAATTTTGGTTTTAAAATTCTTAGGAGAATTGTATATTGATTGATAAATTAGTCTTGTTCCAGATAGGGATCGATTCTCATTTCTGTTATGAATTATGTTGGGCGCTAATAGAAAATGAATGTGTTTTGATTCTGATATATGTATGAGTCACGCTGGTATGGACAACGTTGAATTGAATTGTTAACACGGTGGAAAAGCAGGGCAAGGCTTTTTGTATCGATTTGATTGAATCAGTGCACAGTTATTGAGTGACAGGTTCTGCGTGCAAGAGTTTGAAAGGACGTAGAGTCAAATGTGTGCAAACAGAGTACAACGAGACGTGGAGAGAACGACTGGCAGTGATTAAGTTTTGCGCCTTTTCCAAAAGCCCAGAACTTCTGTTTGTTTTTTTAAAGGTTCAATTACCTACGGATTGTATTAAATTAAGTGGCAACGTTGAAATAACGTGATTATAATGGGAATATCGAAACTGTAGAGCGTTGGAAGCAGTAATTGTCTATAGAACACATCTGATCTGACACGCTATGTGGGTTTTGTATATTGGAAAGGCACCATGTAGCGATCGATTGAAGGTTTTTCTGTGTAATTGTTCTGCGTGAAAAAGATTGGAACATAATGGTGTTAATTTGCAGGTCTATGTGCAGAGTAAGGGCGGAACGACGGTAGATTGTATAAGTGAGGAGCGCTGGCACTAACACAATCATGTACGAGTCTGTGCATGAATCGAATTTTGAATGGAATATTGTATGCGGCAAATCTGCATTTGTCAGAGTCTAAATGAATATTGAATCTAGTTGATTAAAAACAGGTTGGTTCCGTGTTCAAGGCAAATGTATGTCTAATTGTTTAATTCCAGAGGTTTCGAAGCAAAGGATCAGATGAACTTCGACTTGAGTGCAAGTGGAGTCCATGAGAAATGGTCTTTGTAACTGGCCAGTGTATATAGAAACTGGCAGAGCGCAGATGCTGCAGCGCTATAATGAATGCACGTGAGAATGGTAAGTGTCGGTACATCTTAAAATACAATATTAAGAGCATATGTGAATATGGAAAATGGGTATTAATGAAAGTCTGTTATTAAGGAAATTGTCTATAACGCGACTTTTTGAAAGCCTTTCCGGTGGGTTTTTCCAGTTAAAATCCGGCAGCAATTTATTCGAATCGCAAGTTTGATAGCTAGTTTCTACACAATCAAAGCGTCACAGGGGTTTTTCAGGGTGCTGAATCCAAATATGCAGTTAAAAAACCATTTTAACTGCAACAAATCAAGATTTAACCTCAATTTCTTCCGCCGGATTCCGTCACCAGAATCTCCAAAAAGTCGCATTATAGACAACTCCGTTATTAAGGCTTGGGAAAGGGTCTTTATGAGATGATTGGGTGTTATATGAATTGCGTAGTAAATTCATGGAATTGGGCTATTGGGTTTTTTCAAAGTTGAGATTTATGTTGGGTGACATTTCAAATTAACGCCCTGAAGGTGAGTGAATTGGGATTGAGACAATTCCATATACGAATGGCATTTAATTAAAGTGTGGTATAAATCAAGAATGATTCGAACCATATGTTGAAAGGCTTCCGCATGTAAACGGTAAACGGTAGTGTGGAATTCGCCAGACATTGAGATTTTGATTTGGGCAAATACTGAGATGCATGTTTATATGCATGGTGTTTAGTGATTTTGGATTTTGCAGGGTTTGCCTGCGTCACCTGGTAATAATAGCACATATTGCAGCGTCCATCATTGAAATTGCTTGAGGGCAAGCAATTTCGCGCAGGGGAACTGTAATATCCCCAACCAATCGGAACAGGGCCATCCGTGAGTATTTGGTTCAATGAAAATATTTGCTCCTCAAATACGCTACCAGGGAAGGATAGTACATATTGCAACATCCAACATTGAAATTGCTTGAGGGCAAGCAATTTCGGGCAGGGGATTGTAATATCGCCAACCAGTTGATCTGATTGAACCAAAATTTATTTAAAAATATATATATAAGGGGTATATAGCACATGGTTAGGCCCCAGGGAATTCTCAACCAAGGTATTTGCATGTGGTTTCTTTCAAGCCATCAAGCTTTAAAAAGGGGCGGAGAAGGAACGATAGCAAACATGGATTTGGATAATTTCTCTTTGCATTTCAATTGAACGCTCAAGTGAGTTTTCAACCATCGAGGGTTTCAAGCAAGATCCTTAGTCTAGCTTCGGTGGGGATTCAGTCTCACCCTATTTGGAAAACCAGTTTCGGCGGTATTGATTATCACCCTAGTTGGTCGATTTCTTTTCTCTGCAGAGGGATTTTCGGTGGACAGTTTTTTGGGGTCGTTTTGCTGCAGTCTTTTCGTGAGGATAAAGAGAACCCCAATAATCCACCCATTCAGGATTGGTTGATAGAACTAATAGATTGAGCGTGGAACTTGTCGTGAACCGTAGACTCCAGAGCACACGGATTCGATTCACCGCTTGCAAAACTAGAGGAATCGCACTAGGAGAAGGGGCGTTGTGTGGAAGGCTGCGAGCCCATCGTTGACGGAAGCCACGTCAAGGGTCGTTGGTTCACGCTGTGAGCAGATCACAGAAGCATCATATGATTACTTATTTTTATCATATTTTTGGTTAATGAATGGACTATTACTTTCTTTATCATATGTTTGGTTATTGAATGGACTCTTGTATGAAATAAAACTCATGATTATTAAGTAGATTCATATATGAGACCCATTTCTTCCTACGGTTATGATTTTCGAAGGGTGAATAAAATTGGGATTTAGAACAAAAATGGTGGAGTGTAAAAAAAATTGGGGTATATCTTTGTTTTTATCATATTTGGTGACCGGCTTTTTTACAAAATTGGCGCTAGTTCTACTTAACCTTGATTGAACTCCTGCGCAGCGGGCTGAATACGGATCCCCGTGGGTCCCGCTATGGTAGGTCGACATCAGAGTCAGTCGAGGTCTGCTCTCCTCTTACACGTCGATCACCAATGAGCCGTCGCACGATTTACGACTTTTTGGTCCGCCTTCCCTACCTCAACGGAACCGACTAGTGTTGGAACTACTACACCTACATGCAGACTCTCAGTTAGAGCATGCAACTACATGCAACTGCATGCGGACTCTTAG